>JARJLU010001064.1:0-81734 GCA_030272975.1 Sparidentex hasta | reverse complement strand
TATATATATATTGCAGCCTAACAAGAAACATAACTGCAATAAGTTGCTTTCATGGACAAGCTATACGGCTGTTTTTCTGAAGAGGGTGGGCTGGCTATTTTTAAATGGGATGGTCAGGTTCTGCATTGATCTTGAAATTTAAAATCATCTCTAAAATGAAGCTGCCCAACTAGCCTGAAGACAAAATGTGTCTTTTTAATCCTTCACAAACACAACCCTGTAGGCTTCAGCCGACTCATCCTGAATGGCAGAGTATCTAAATGAGCCCTTTAAGTGTCAATAGAGGATGAAGCCGGTGTGATCTATAAGAGTGTTTTCCGAATTAGTGTTTTGGCAGTAAAACAAAACGAAACAAAACAAAACAAAAAAACGTGGGATTTTACATTAAGGATAACAATTACAAGCGGACACAGAGCAGAGCCAATATTTACCGTTGGCTTTTGTCTGTGCGTGTGTGAGCAAGGCTATACCGGGCGCTGAAGGCCTGAACATTTCACAGTACTTTTAAAGTACATATTTTCACAGACTTAAGCAGAATTATCCTTGTCAAGGTCTCATCTTTCTCTAACAGTCCCTCACTCTTCACTCTCTGCTTACCCCTCTCTCCCACGCTCCCTGTTTTTCCATCTCACTTTCTTTTTTCCCTTTTGTGTCTAATCAGAGTTATTCAATAGGGGTGGAGACCTTGAATCTGAAAGCTGAGGACTGAAGGAACCAAGCTTTCAGATACTAGAGCGTACTGTACAGTGTGTGTGTGTGTGTGTGTGTGTGTGTGTGTATGTGTGAGTGTGCCTGTGTCCTGTACTCTTGGGAATAAAAAAAATAATCAGATAAGTCAAATTGGCTTTTTTTTTTTTTTTTTTTTGCATGTAATTTTATTCAGTCATTGTGATATAACTCGAGGTGACTCTAATTCAGTTTCAGCTCTCATTTAAGTAGCTTCCCCTGCCAAAGCATATCTCAAATGACTTACAGTAATACCGACAAAGCCCCTCAGATCTAACCAGTCAGATCTAACCACATCTACTCCTTTTTTCATTTGATATTGTTTATATTATATATTTTTTAATATTATGAAACAAGATGATGACACTGGAACATGAAAGTAGTGGTATTGTAATATGGCCACTACTGTGATGGTACAGTACCTCAATATACTTTGGCACTTGCACACAGATTCATCATCTTTATTATATTTTCTTCCTCACATGCTTTTATTCTTCATTTCCGTCTCATACAAACTTTCTTCTCTTCAGTTTGTTTCTCTTTTTCTTTCTCCATCTCTCATTCAGTTCACTTCTGAGTCAGCTATCACTATGGGGAACCAAGATGCAACTTTGTATGGAAAGGCGCGCGCCTAGCCTGCAGATGATGCCTGGCGGATGTATCATCACAACCATTACTGCCTTTATCCTGGTCCTGTGGGTCAGCATGGGGAAGAAAATCTGCTGCAGGTGTTGGATTTACAGATGTATCAGGCACTGAGAACACCGACTCATGGAGTTAAAGCTGGTACGAAGGTGACTTGCAAAGGTTGGGGAGGCCTATCTGAGCGATAAGCGCTGCATGCATATTTTAGTGTGCAGTGGAGAGTAGTGGGGTTTTGTGAGACAATTGGAGGGTGAAGAAAGCAGCAAACGGGTGAAAGAAATGTGTGTGTGTGTGTGTGTGTGTGTGTGTGTGTGTGCGTGTATGTGTGTCTCCCGTCATGCTTTATCCTCCTAAACTGCTTCTTATTACTTTGGGCACCATGGCAACATGGTGGCTATGAAATGATGGATGTCACCTTCTCTCTGTTTATCTATCTGTGTGAATGTGAGTGTGAGAGAGAGAGAGATGATAGCAAGGGGAAAGCACCGCGAAGGCGCGTCCGTGTGTCTTTGCGAGTGTTAGACGAGGTGTTTTTTTACTGGGGGTACAGACTGAGACAGGTGCCGGCATTGTGCGTCGTCAAATTCTTTTCTTTTTCTCTTCTCACACATTCCGTCGCCCGTGATCTCTCTGATTCTTGCTTTGTTGGCAGGTTACCATGACAATGCCAAGAAAAAACACCTCTGAAATCTCACATGTAAAACGGCGCATCGACATCATCGCCCCACGCATTTGAAAGACACTCAACCTCCCGAGCAGCGGCCTGGTTGGCCGTGCGACAGCCAGGCCCCTGCATTTGTGATTGTAATCCGAACAGCATTCACGGCAATCTCAGTAATTGGAGAAGCTGCCTTTGAGCTCTTCATCAAGCGGTGAATATTGTTTTAAGAAAAGAGTCACAGCTGCAGCTATCTTTCTGGTTATGTTGACAGACTTGTCTCGACTTAAATCTTTGTTGTTTTTTCCAAGATTTTTAGAAAGGGTATTGTTTTCATGTGGATAAACTTACTGTACCGGTAATTGTGAGTTGTCATGGGGTTCCTTTTCTAAACTGTAAAAAAATCTGGCTGGTGAGAGGTGTGATGTGCCAAATCCCAACACACCACTTTCCACACACTCCTTTTACGCCTTCAGTTCTAGGGGTTGGGTGTCCCGACTCTTAATGGGATAAAGGGGTTGGGTGTTTTTCAGAGGCATATTCTGAAACTGAAAGTTATTTCGGTCCTTTCCTTAAAAGGTCCACTTTGTAAGAAATGGTCAACTGGTCAAACACTGATGCTTTCGGATGGCGCTGGCCCAACCTGTAATCTGACCGACACTACCAAGCATCAATATTTGACTAGTTGGGCATAAGACCTTTCTAACAAAATTGACCTTTGAAGCATAACTAATAAAATAACTCGGTAGCTAGGCAATGTGCAGGACTGTCCTGCATTTTGATGTACAGGATGTGGCAGGACCATTCTGTCTCAAATGTTGCCCGAGAGACAAATGTAACTTCCAATGGAGCTTTCGCAGCCTCCGAATCAGCTCAGTGCCAACATGGCGTTTGTAGAATGTGCAGCAGCGACTTTGCCTTCACTGAAATTGATGACTGTATGTGTGTAGCCAGCGCCGCTCATTGCATTATAATGGCTCCGAACGTTAACGTATAGATGGTGTTTTAATGATTTAACGGCATGCAATTTTGAGCCGAGGGATAGTCTAATCTAGCAAAGCTGAGGTAAATTAAACTCAAGCAAACTCCCTCTACCCCACGCACGCACGCACACACACACACACACACACACACACACACACACACACACACGTTGCACCAGAGATCAAAGTGTCTGTGTAGCCGCTCCAGATTGTCTTTGAGAGTTGCAGTGCATTACACTAGTCTGATTGACCAAGCCGGCGTTGTGTCACTATTGTCACTTCTCTGAGTCATCACCACCCGGCTTTCATCTGCTTCCACCCTGCTTCATGTTTTTACTCTATTACGTCTACATCAGTGTAGAAAATCTTTTCTTTTCTCCATCGAAACTGCAGTACTTTTGCTCTCTTCTTCTGGTGCCGCGTGTGGCGTTGGTTTTTTATTGCTAGCTCTTCTCAAAATTAATTAAAATGGGCAAGCAAAGTGCACAGAGGAGATCTGGTGCTTTTTTTTTTTTTTGCTATTTTCGATGACTGAGGTGCATGACACACTTTGAGATGGGGTGGTATTAAAAACAAATCATCGCACATTTAGAGTGAGGATGAAAGTATCAATCACTGGCGATGGAAATCAGCTCCTCTCCTCCCCCTTTAAAAAACATGACACACTGACAGCTCGGTAATGGAGTGGAGAGTCCAGACAAGCTTTGTCAGGAGGCTGATATTCATGTGTGTGCAAATATTCAGCAGCCAAATATGAATTTTATGGCGGCACAAACGCGTCACCAAGGGTAGATCACTTTAAGCTGCACTCATCTCTCTGGAAGCCACCGCATTAATCATAATTTGTTGTTGTATAAATTTGTCAATTCTCATAATTATCCTGGTTACTAGCCACACATAATTGTGTGTGTTGTTTTTTTGTTTTTTTTTGTGGTCGGAACGATTATAGTTGTTTTCTGCTCCACCGCAATTAAATTGATCCAGCATAGTTACAATTCTCTCTATGAACACTCAGGATTCTGCCCTTACGCATCGCACTGTTAATTGATGCTTCTGTTGCAATTAAAAACGCGATGCTTCGGGCGGTACTTTGCCAGACCTGATGGAAAAAGAGGAGGTGATGCACAAGGCTGTTGCAGTCTGGTCGCCCACTGCTCTTCGATGTGCCAGAACACCGAGAGCGGATTAATTGGAATTTCCTGAGGACGTTCAGTGATTTAGAATGGAGAGAGGACTTTCAATTGTCTTAGTATTTTCATGGAACTGTGAGTTTGTGTGTGGAAATTGTAACATGTTTTAGGTTCGCATGGATTAGAATACGTCAGGAATTCAGATCAGTCCGATGATTCCCGTGTTTCAACTCTCCTGATGATAAGCGTGGCAGTAACTAGGAAGTCATAACCAACAGGTCTGACTTTAACAAGAGCACAGGGGGTTTCTGTCTCTGATGCTGCTTGCATGAGATTAGATCATCAAAGGGACTCACTGGTCATTAGATCGCAGTAAATTGGGTATGCCTAATGGTACGGTGACAGTGCTCCTCACCTGTCTGCAGCACATTGCTCATCTGGTGGGGTGGGTGGCAGCAAACAGAGCAAAAAACAGTCAGTCTCCACACCAAATTGCAGCGTGCCAGTGACAGATTCCCACTACATCTCTCTTCCAGCTGTGCAGGTCCAATGAGGACGAAGACCTCATTGTTCCTCAGGATAATGTCACCTCACCAGCCCAAAGTCTCACCTCACCGTGTACCAAAATATAGTTCTGTCCTGCCAAAGCTTTCAGCCAAAATAAAATAGGAAGGGAAATCAATGGAAATTAAGAGACAAAACAAAATCTATTGATAAAAAAATCTATCTATCTATCTATCTATCTATCTATCTATCTATCTATCTATCTATCTTACATGAGTACTCAGTATTCATGGATTGGTCGACAACAGTTTTCAACCTTGGCCTTCATTTTCATCCTAACAACACACCTGCTTAATTATTTGTAACTTCCTCAGTTGTGACATTACTGTGGTGACAAAATCTTCCCACAGACAGAAACATAAACACCTGGCAGGGTTCAGCCTCTGAGGTAGTTCCCAACACAAAAGGTGTCACCAGGAACACATTTTGCCATGCTGACACACACAAACACACAGAGTCACAAGGTGAAAACATTACCAGCCAGAGCTGTTGTGACTGGTATTAAAATATTCACAAGGAAACAAGTTTAAAAAAGAAAATAATAATTAAGGTGTATTTTGAATTAGCATATGTCTGACACTTGACCAGAATAAGAGAGGCTATGGGCTTCCTTTGTGCATGTCAAATTCTGTCTGGCTGTGAGAGAGGGATGAGTGTGTGTGGTTAAATGGTGTGTGTGTGTGTGTGTGTGTGCTTTCAGACCGCAGTGCTGCACACAAGCAAAATCAGTTTGAGACGCTCTGTGATGACAGTTCATAACCAATAACTGTATGAGAACAATTGTCTGTGTGTGTCTGTGAATGCACCTGTGTGTTTGTGTGAAGATCTAGTAAAGACTAATTTCTCTCTCTCGTTTTTTTTTCTTGGATGCGTTTGTGTGTGTTTGTTATCTGTGTCAGTGTGCAGGAGCTGCAGGATGCAGGCTGACAGTAGCTACAGTGTCGTGGAGCATTCAGACAGAAAATAGCACCGTGTTAGAAAACGTGAGGAGCTATGCTGGTGTTGCTGGAGTGTTGCTCCAAGTATGACTGCGATGATGAAATATGATCCAGGAGGGCAGGTTGGAGTATTAGATCCATGAGTTTGAAGGCTTAAGAAACACAAAAATACTGTCCTGTAGGCTATAATGATCTGAGGGAAGGATTTACACCACAGGAAATTTACCACAGTGGTTATAGTTTCGACCTCCGAACTGTTAATGTCTCGATAACCTTGGAATTATCGAGACATTAAGAGTTATGCTTTCTCAAAATATGCCACTCCATTCACAAAAATGCAAATATTGGATGATTCTGGAAACCCCCTGGATTATGTTCAGTGACAAGGTTACGGTTTGGGAAAGGGTCCTGTTTATGGCAAATAACATATGGTGAATGGCTTTTAAAATGAAATGTGGCTTGACACGTCACAAACCGCAAGGCTCTGCTCCATTTTACATAACTTCACTTCATTAAGGTTGAGGAAAGTTAAAGTAAACCATGTCGTGAATCATGATGCATGGATTCATCTAACATGGTCATAAGTTGTATGGAGGACTGCAACTTCCAAACTAAAAAAAAGAATAAACAAATAAATAAATGTAGGTATTAATTTTCATCAATTATTAATTCACAAAGGACTTCCCCCCCCCCCCCCCAAGTTTCTGTCACTTAGTCCCGCCCTGCTGTGCTGTGATTGGTTTTGAATGACAGCCCCCCTTGTTTGCATAATGAAGCAGAAATGCATAAAGAAGAGTAAAATAGAAATGCAGGAAAGAGGATGTATGTGAAAAATAAATATAAATGCAAAGGGAAAAATAATAGAAATACATATACACATATAAATGAATAAATACATAAACAGGTAGATGAATAGGTCGGAATTAAATAAAAAAAAAAATTGTGACACATTTTATAAAACAAAAATATTTTTGGTGCATTTAATGCCATTGATTAGTTTATTAATTTATTAATTTATTTATCTATTTTTTACTTTGGCTGTGTCAGTCCTCCATAATATCTGGGGTACTGGGCTGAAATAGCAACACATGGACATTATGAAAGGACATGGCATAGCTAAAATGACTTACTTGGTGATGAAGTTACACCACTGGCTGGATGAGTAATTGAGTGTCTCCATTCTTGGCCTATGGTCTTTCAAAATGAACCAGCTCTAACAATCCTCAAATATCTACATATATGTACTCCAGCCATATACTAGGTTTCCACCTAGTTTATTTTTTTTTTTAAGTTGGGACCCCCTCACCGCTGACACCCACATGTCAAGTGTCAGCAAAAATGAGGGCGCTGCACATTTCACTCAGCGCTGATGTCAGTCTGAACATGGCCTGACTAAGAATACAGACAAGAGCAGGAGGGAAAATATCAATATGCAGCTGTGAGGAAAGGGGAGGAATTTCATGCGAGAAATATGAGGAAAGACACAGCGTGAGAAAAACTGAGTGACAGGACATTGAAAAGAGGGAGATTTATAGAAGACGAATAAGAGGGAAGACTCAGCTAACGAGAGTGGTGCTGACACCGGAGAGTCACTGTGAGGCTTCAGAGCACTTAAAGCCAACGAGTTTGTAGTTCTGCTCCCTGCCCAAGGAGGCAATTTCAATATCAAGACTGAGTAGACCAAATTCTCTTACACCCTTTATTACTTTGCTTCATATCAGAGGCAGTATATTAAAGCCGCTGCGAGTACCATTTTCTATCTTTTTTTTTTTTGTATTTAAATGTAATATCTATCAGTACAGGGTTTGCCTCAATGCGACCTTTTTTTTTCTTCATTCAAATATCTTCATCTCTCCGTGTCAGAGCTGAAGTTAAAATAGAGAGGGGGTGATAACATACGTAGGGACATACATCCGCCACATCAAACATATGATACCGTATGTATGATCCCAGTAAGTCATTCTCCAAGCGAAGGAGTTTCCGTTTGTTGGGATCTTGTTCACAAGTGAAAAATGGAGCGTGAGATGGACAGGTGATTTGGTGCGGTGTCAGAGCTAATGCCTGCGCTGTACCGGGTTGTTGTGGTGAGTAAGGTGCTCAGCTGGAAGGCAAAGCTTTCCTTTAACCAGTTGATCTATGTTCTAACCCCTCACCTTCCGGCCATGAGCCCTGGGTAGTGATCAAAAGAACGGGATCACAGATACAAGCAGCCGAAATGAGTTGCACCACGGGACGCCTCCCTTTCTTTAGAGGTTCTCCGGGCATGTCAAACTGGGAGGAGGCTCCAGGGTAGACTCAGAGTTTGCTGAGGGGGATTACATACCTCATCTGGCCAGGGAGCGCCTCGGGATGCCCTGGGAGGAGCTGGCAAGTGTTGTGGGAAGAGAGAGGTGTGGAGTGACCCTGAGTCTGCAGCCACTGCGGCTGGCTATGTGGAGAGTCAACGGCCAGACAGGAGACTTTACACATGAATACAGAAAAGTAGAATTGTATTATTGCTGAATTTAAATGGAGCTCTGTTGATAACTGATATTTAGAGCATGTGGAGTAGCCATGGGTAACATTTTTTGCATAATTTGTTTTTTCAAACATATTAGTCAGGAGCGCAGGAGGCCGTGGTATTTTTCTTGTCTCCTTTTCACACACAAACTTCAGCCCGAGGACTAAAATGAGGAATGGACCGAGGAAATGGAAATGCGTGCCACATGAGCTCGGCTTTCTTTTCATGTTTGTTTTTTTTTTCTCTCCTCTCTTTCCCCGCTGCTGTTTTAATATGATTTTACTTAACAGCGAACAGAGACCTGTAATCAAAAGCAATTGAATCAGTGAGCTGATGTTTGTTCTTTGTTAGCCATTATTGCGGCTGTCTCCGTCTCTACCCCCACAGTCAGGAAGCCGCTTGGCTGTCAGTATCTCATTAGCGATTTCCTGTTGTCAAACCAGGCACCTGCATACGCAAACACACAGCAAAGAGTTGCAGGAACGTGTGCCACAATTAATCTACAGTACAATATAGGTAGAAAAACCTAATCATAATGAGTTTACCTGAAGTCGTGTTCATTCATGCTTTCTGAGTGGACGCATTCCCAGTGCTCATGTTTCTTTAAATAGATATCACTTTCTGTGCTAAAAGTGAAACATGTTTTTGTGCACACATCATATCTGGCTCAGGCTGTATCCTGTCATGTACAATTTGTGCTTGAGCTCCTCCGGGATTATCACAGAAAATGCTAATGAGCGATCCAAGCGCCAACAGATAATGTAAATATGCTGACTTTCTCACTGCACCCTGATTGTTACGACATGGATTGCGCCTCAGTCACCGGGCTCGTTTCCAAAGCCGACTTGCATAACTGACATCTGCCCAATGCTACTCCAGGTAACATTCGCTCTTTTCTTCTCGGCGACAGGTGCAGTGTCAGCCGGTGTGTAAAAGGGTATCTCAGCGCTCTGTTTTCCACTGACTGGCATAGTTTGTAATTAGCAGACACACAAAATAGGGCTTTGGTCTGACATGATGACTAATCAGGGGGAGATGACGGCACCTTGCAATCAAAATTACTCCGGCTCCGCTCAGAGTGCACGTGTCAGTCGGGTTGTGGAGCACGCTGCATGCCTCCATGTTGTTTGTGAAACAGGCGAGAAGTGTTTTGCTGTCACAAAAAGTCTAAAAACACTTTCTTTACAAAATGAGCACTTACTATAATTGTTATAAAGTGGCAGGCTATGATGGAGTCATTTTTAGCCACGCTGGCAACATGGATGGTGATGGTAGTTGCCTGGTCCATCACTTTGTTCTGGTCTGAATTTTGTACAGTCATTCACCTCCTCAGAGCTTAAACCAAAATGACTGCTCCTCTGGTGCTACTTAGCACCAAATGTCTCAATATCTACTTGGAGTGGCACAGTTTTGATACATTCATGGTCAACAGGGGATGCAGTCAAATTACTATAGGATTTATTTGCGTGACTTTCACTGGCCCAACGTCTGCATGTTAGCATTGTTATTGTGTTCATGCAGATGTTAGCTGTTGAGTACAACCTCACAGAGCCAGTGCCATGTCTGTAGACAGTTATTTTCTTTGTAAGATTTAATATAAAATGAAGTCAATGGGTAAAAACCTCCCCAATTATCACCCTATTATAATACACCTAAACCATTTTTCAGCCTCTGTTAGCTCATTGACTTGGTTCAATGACACATTTACTGTCATACAGGCGAAGAAAGTTACCCGCCTGTGAAGAAAACGGGTTTAGTTGAACATTAGCGTGACTGACAGCCAGATATTCTTTTTAAGAGGCTGGTGGAGCCAAAATGAGAGTGAAAATTAAATTTGTGCTTGTCAGGTTGCCAGAAAAACAAATCTCCAATTGAATGTTGAAATCGATTGCCAACACACTCTGTTACAAGTGGCTGTGGCTCAGGATAGCCATTTCTCAACTAATCACGGGGTTTGAACAGTTTGATCTCTACTGTCTACATTTCCAAAGACAATTGTCTTTGGCCAAGATGCTGATCCCCAAATTGCTCACAATGGTTATGCCAGACCCCATGCAAAGTAGCTCGCTGCCATGGGAGGAATGGATTAATGACGCAAATTGAAAAAGTGCTTTGGACAGCAGGTATTTACCATTTACGAGGCAATAATGTGTCCAGTTTATCAGCATTTGTTGCCCCAAAGTGGCCAAAAATCAATGGCTGCAGCTTTAAGCAACAATGATTAGGGTCATGCTCAACTAAGTGTAAATATTTTACACTATGAGAGGACACTGAGAAAGGCTAGATGGCCAAAGACTAATTTGAGATAACATTTTAATGATGGCACCTTGTACAATATTGTGATTTCTTATAGATAAAAACAAGTTGTTTTTTTTTCTGACAAAAACTGATATTTTCACCATGACATCAGAGCACCTAACCGGGCCTTCAGCACAGGGTTCTCACAACATGAAATTAAAAGTGAAAACGTTAAATACATTTTTAACAGAGACGTACAATGCCAGCATTTATTCTGGTTGCAAACTGTGTTCAGCTGGATTTTATTCAGGACAGACGGTGGGCCCGGAGATGTCTTTAGTAATACATTAAAGAAATGAAATAAGTGGCTGGGGCTTCAACAGCAAACCGCATGAGAGCAGATGGAGAAGGAGAAGGGTGACGCGAGCTCTGATCTCGCATTTCTGTTCTCTCTGAGGCATGATAGGGTGAAATATGGCGCAGAAAGGAAGTGAGGGCAGGGAGGTGAGAGTGATTGATAAAATGAGCCAGTGGGCGAATAAGTGAGAAAATAGCGAATGGAGACCTGAGGAGGAAGAGGAGGAGGGGTGGCGCGAAGGGGGTTGTTTGGGAGTGAGCAAATGCACAGGAGAGGACGGTGGGGACAGTTTGGGGGTTGGTTGTAATGATAGCTATTCAGATGATGCACCACGGAGAATGAGGCGAGGTGTAGAATTACGTCTGACTACCGCAGGTGCAGAGCGAGCTGGCCAGGAGCAGCAGCGGCAGAGGAAACAGAATGTATTAGGAGACTGCGATAGGTGCAGTCACACTCAGGAACAAAGTAAGGATAAGAGCGAGCACAGGGGCAAAAGAAATGACAGCCTGCCCTCTCCATCCCTTCTACTGCTCCGATCAGCTAAACTCTTGCCGTGCCACCACTATCAACTTTTCACCCTCCCCTCAATTTTAACCTCGCTTGGACTCCCCCACCACCTCCCCACCTCTTCTCCCTTTTGCCCTCACCGTTGCCCTGTTGTTTGTTTGTTTGATAGACAAAGTAATTACCAGAAAGTGTATAAGGATCCCACCTGAGAGGCTCAGCGCATGTGTGTGCATATGAGTGTGTGATCCAGTCTAATTATAAGGGATTAAGATGTTTATCGCACCGCTGTTGTGAATCCCGCGCGCAAACCACGCAGACACATGGAGACATGCACTCACATCCCGTGGAGATACACAAATACACTCGACAGGGATGCATCTCTGAGGTGAGCGACTCAATTGTGACTTTCAAGATTGCTTTAATGTGAGGGAAGGAATGCTGTCCTCTGTTTTAATTAGGATTTTTTGAAAAATAAGACTTGAAACAGGTCTTTGCAACTGTCAAAACAAAAGAACCTATAAGCAGCTGAAATGAAACAAAACAAAAAGTGATAACAAGTGAAGGATTCAATATAGAAGCTTTTGAATCTGTTTTATCTTGGTATCAAAACAATTTTAAGTACCTTTTCATATTAACCTTGGAGAGTCTACTAAATAAAATATGGCTGGCGCTTCTATAAAGATCTAAATCCTACAGCCAATGCAGAAGTGCCCTTAAAGCTGCATTCTTTCATATGATTTCAAAATGTCCAATTGTATGTAAGCTTATGAGAAAAAAGAGCCTACTTCTCACTTGATTTATTACCTCACTTAACAGTTGCCTAATGAGCTTAGGGTTAAGCGCTATCTTCAAGTCTTCCTCAGCTCAGTGTGACGTTCAGTTTGTAAAGTACAGTCAGAGTAAAACAGATGATAAATCAGGGTGTGATTTAGGGCATGCTCACCTTGCAGTTAATGCAGTGCCACCCTCTCAAACATTAGCTGGGCAGGATCTAAGCAGATCTAAGTATATATATATATATATATATATATATATATATATATATATATATATATATATATTGCAGCCTAACAAGAAACATAACTGCATTAAGATGCTTTCATGGACAAGCTATACGGCTGTTTTTCTGAAGAGGGTGGGCTGGCTATTTTTAAATGGGATGGTAAGGTTCTGCATTGATCTTGAAATTTAAAAACATCTCTAAAATGAAGCTGCCCAACTAGCCTGAAGACAAAATGTGTCTTTTTAATCCTTCACAAACACAACCCTGTAGGCTATATATATATATATATATATATATATATATATATATATATATATATATATATACCAAGATGACGACAAAGGTGATGTCAAATTTGAGGCTTCAGAACAGTTGTCCATAGACTAATGGCTGACTAATGTCTAATGATGATGGGTTTACATGCAGTAAAAATTAGGTTACAGTGCCTTTAAGTGATTGTACACTGATTTTACGAGTTTGGAATTTGGTTTAAAGCACCAAAGCATAGGCTTCGTTGATAACAAAACTATAGCAGAAAGCTGTGTCGCAAACATGATGCATGATGGTAAGAAGACAAAACACACTGACCTCTGCTGATTTTTTTTTCTTTCTTTTATGTGTCTGGTTTATCTGGTCATTATGTGTCAAAGAATACAAAAAGCAAAGCGATCGCCACCTTATAAGGTTGTTACTTATGTGTTACACATGCAGCAGTATGTAGTAAATCACTGGCTCTCAAACCTGGGGGTCGAGTTAATTTCCAGTTGGCTGTGGAGGAAAGAATTATATAACATATTTAATTGCCTATTCATTGCCTCCATCAGTTAGGCACCCTTAAAAGACATTTCATTCATTCATCGTCCCATTGGAATCATGCTTGGTGAGGAGAATCAACTATACAATAGATGAGCCATGAATCTGAAAGAGCAAGCGAAAAGATAAAAAGACGAGATAACGCATGCGTATATATTCATTTTAAATCGGCTTTGGAGTCTGTTTACCCACTGTGGGTTTGCTCACACGGATACAAGAATAATCTGCCATTGTTATTCATTTGCATTTACTTGCATATTCAATCCAAACATAACCTATTAATAGCTACTCTTGGCTAAGGTATAGCAAGAAGCAGCTGGTTGCTTTACTGGGATATTGGGTGTGAGCCTCCACCTTCTTATACAGCAATATACCGTATGTGTGAAACATATAAGAAATCAAGTCAACCCTGTTATGTGTCTATCTGGAGCTGTAAATGTTAAGTAATCTATTGGTGATGGCTTCTAATGTCTTTAACTGAGGCTCAGTAGAAAGCAGCCAGTTGTTTCTGTGGTCTCGATGAACACAGATCTGAAGATAAACAAGTGCATCAACTGTACACCCTCCGTGGAGCCAGAAGAAATCTGGAGGCCAGAGAAGAAGAAAGATGAGAAGAAGAAAGATGTTTATTTTTTTTGCCTCAAAGTGCATGAATATAAGTACTTGTAAATGAATGTGATGTTCCACCAAGGGAATACAGAAAATCTACATAGAATTTTTCCACATGACAAGTGTGGTGCCTTGCTTCGTTTTTCCAATTCATAAGGTTGTCTTCCATTTTGACCTGGACATCAGCTGAAATAAATGATTTTGTAGGTCTAACATATATTTCCGCAAGCAGAAATCAGCTGAAATCAGGGTCCGTCCACATATTTTTTCCCCTGCCCAAATGTTCCGCAGCAGTGTGCATGCACAAATAAGAGCCCATAAAAATCCATGCTTAATGAGAAAAGGCTTTTAACTTGTAAGATGATATGACCTGAATGGCTTGAATGTAAATAAAAATGCATACTGTATACCCCTGCTAAGTGGAAATTGCTTGCGTGATTGAAAAAATGTCAAACAACAGTAAAAACAAAAATCTGCCATTTCTGTTGTCTACACACATTTGGACCAAACTGCTGTACTCCATGTTTTGACCAGAATAAGCTGATCGAGTAAATCCTCTCTGAGTTGAAAATTAATCAAATTTTGAGCCTGTAACATGCCCACATTTCTGACGATAAAGGCTCCAGCAAACATTTTATCTGAGATAACATTAACTAATCTTTTTTTTTTTTTTTTTTTTTTTTTAGATTAATGAAAGAAGATTAAAATGTGGGGATGATTTGAATCACATTTAATTCTTGGACAGTCAGTTCTGAACAAAGGCTAAAGCTTTTTAATCACTGTTGTTTCCCTCATAACTAAATTACTTGAATACAGTTTTGTCATGGTTATACCAATAAGTGACTTTAATTTCCTTTTGATAATAATGATTCTTTATAATTTGCTGGCCTTCTTAAATATATAACATTTGCTGTGTTCAAGTGTCTGTTCTTTATTCTGTTGAGTGTGTGTGTGTATGTGTGTGTGTGTGTGTGTGTGTGTGTGTGTGTTTGTAAGATAGGCTGGCCTGGGGGAAGGTTATAGGAAGTTGTTTTCAGACACACACAGACACACACAAACACGTTTCTTGAAGACATTTGGACTTCAAGGCTGGAGAGACTGAAAAAGTGCAAAGTGCAAAGAGAAAAATATACAGAGGTTTTAATTCAACACACACACACACACACACACACACACACACACACACACACACAAAATCTATACCATTCTCACCTCTAAAACTGTCTAGACTACTTCTCTCCCTCACTCTTAATGCTGCAATTTACAAGACAGAAAGAAACTAACAAGAGTGAATGATCCAAAGAAAATATCCTACCAGGCTAGAAAAGCTGGAAATCCTTGGTGTTGTCAACCGGTGAGGCTGATCCAGTGTCTAAATCTCTGAACTGCTGTTTCCATCCAGAGCACTTAATGTATAAACAACATCCACTTATAAAGTGAATGCCATGTAGTCCTTGCGGTGCGTAGAAGATGGCAATACATTTTTGTTTTTCACATTAGCTTCCCCACATTTCTCAAAACTTTATGGGCAAAACATTAAATAATGATTGCAAAGAGAAGACTTGCATTAAAAAGGACCAATTGAAAATGAACATAATACAGGTTCATACTAAGTATTGAGAAATAAATACATTTGTGGTTCTTCATCGGCTTGAAGAATTCAAGGATATTTGAAAGAAAACACAGAAAACAGCTATGGAATTACATTTAAACTGTTGTTACTTTGGTTCCCTCCCTCTGTGATGGTCAGCTTCTGCAGTTGTGTGCTGATGGGGGGGAGACGTCGGGGAGATGGTTAGAAATGGAGCGTATGTCCAAAATGACTGTTGTGTGGGTGCAAATTCAACAGTTACAGAAAGCTTTGTTAGCCAGTCTTATCCTGCAGGCGTAGGAGTGTGCCACTTATCCTTTGGCCCGATAACAACCAGTAAGTGACCCTTCCTAAGTCCTGCTCATTTTGACCCTGTGGTGCAGAAGCAATTGAGCAACTCAGAACTTGGATGATTCTTGGTCAACTTTCCCATTTCCTGTTAAACTGTTATGTACTCAGCCTGTCTGTATTGAACAGAAAAACAAGTTAACAAGACTATTAATAGGTGTTGCTAGGGGACATCTGAGAGCAGCCCTGACCTCATGGAAGGCATTTTGTGTGATGTAAAGGGAGGATTGGGATGCGCAGCACATCTATCTATCAGCTGAACACCAGCCACCAAAGACACCCTCTTTGTTTAAACATTACGATGTACACATTATAACGATGCAGAGATGTTCAGGGACACATCACGGTGCATACAGCCACATGTTAGGTTAGTCCAGGTGACGTATGACAGTCAGCACTATGCTCTGTAGTCAGGAATAAATACGTTCATCTCAAGACGGGGTTGAGGGGACACAGCCAGCAGTGCAGGAGCTATGGTGATTGGTAATCTCGCCATCCTCGGCCTCTGTGTAAAGTATGTGTGGCACAAAGTAAGTGCGCATCATTTTGCTGAGTTCATGAAACTTAATGTCAGAAATATATGAGACACTGCTGCAGCTGGCTGAACAGGACTGACCTCGGCATGTTTCTTATTGTCAAGCTCGTCCGATCTAGCAACAGAAGCTAAGGTGGATCGGTCACTTGATCCACACATGAAAAATTCTCGAGCACATGTGAAAACAAGCCAATCCAATACAAATATAGGTAATGGAAACACATAGAAATACTAATTCTCTTTTTGGGAGGTTTCCCCTTTGCCAATCAAAAATGCCAGTCTCTTACGAACATGTCTAATTCACTCGTGACATTATGTGGAACACGTTAAAATGTTCAGTTTACATGTGAAATTGTGACACGTAAAAGGACATTTTCGCAAGAGAGGCAGCGCTGTTCATCCATGTTTGCACATGATGTCTCATGTGTGTGGTTAACAAATCCAGCACATGTGGGTCATGTTTCGTTGTCTTCCACACCTCCAAGTGTGAGCGATTCAGTAGCCACAGTACAGGGTGTTTGTAGCTACAGTACTATTAAATGTTCCCAGGTTGTTCCGTGATGGATGACCTCCTGTCCTCGCCTAATGAAAACACGAATGTACCTCTGTAATCACATCTGTGAATGCAAGTGAAAATCCATAACATTTTGCTCTCACCAGCAGAGCGATCAATGTGTAGCTCCCACCTTAGGTCTCGGCGTTATAAAGAAACAGGCCTGTTGCTGCGGGTGGAACGACAATGGGCCGGGGCCAATAAAAAAAGAGAAACAATATTCGGCGGCGAACGAGGTTAAAATTGGACACAAGATAAACCGGGGGAATAACAGGACAGGACAGGGATAATAGGGGGAATAAAGCAGAGAGAGACAGCGCTGAGAAGGTGATAATACCGAGAAAATAGTGGCGAGCCATCAACATAAAATCATAAAAAAGAGAGTCGGGTGGGGGGTTGGGAAAAGGCAAGGAGATGATAGACTTGCAGATACAACAAGGAGAGAGGTGTAACAGAGGATCACACACACAAAACAAAAAGAACATTGTAGAAAACGGTGAGGGTGATGTAAAGACAGAGGGCAGGATCTTCGTTTTATCTTCATCACGATCTTTGTTTTGTTGTTTTTCTTAGACATGAGTAGAAACAGTTTGACTTAGACCCATGACATAGTGATTTCATTGTTTGTGTGGGGAGTCTCCAAACAGAAGCAATACAAAAAAAAAAAAAAAAAATCCTCTCGGAAGTGCAGGAGCTTCTCTAGAGAAACTGAAGGAACCCATCACCCTGACACAAAGTGGGCCACTACTGTAGGTATTTGCGTAAGAGATGGAAAGCAGTCAGACGTCAGACATCACCGCTGATGTTGTGACTATCATGGGCATGATATTGTTTGGCGGATGACTGGTGGGTGCAGCAGAGCTCTATATTTACACACATGACGTTGCATTGGGATAATCCAACAATGAGGCACTGAACAGGCTGTTGGGTTGAATGACTTCTCTGCGCTGATGTTGTCATCACCGCAAGCTGTAGGCGAAAGAGGAAAATAACCCTGCATGTAGCTCACACAGAACTCTGAAGTCGCGTCTGCGGTGTGTTTGCAGGTCTTGTGACTGTTTGGTGAGTGGGAGCCTTTGTGCGTCTGTCTGCGTGTGAACGTACATTTTCTTTTCTTTTTGTTTTCAGCGCTCGCAACATAACAGATCCCGGGGCTGTTATGCTACTGTCAAATAAACACTATTCAGGAGATTATACAACGTCTCAACGTGAAGCTAAACACACACACACACACACACACACACACACACACACGACAAAGAAATACGGGTAGCTACACAGAGCACATACTCTCTCAAAAATAGTAGTTAGTACAGCACAGTTTATTGTCCTGCTGGATGACTGGGCTGCTGCCAAAGACACTTTGTCACTCATTATTTTTGCACGCTCAGGAAACCTTGTATCTCTAGTGCAACCCTTTTAGATCCCTTTTTAAATAGATACTTTTTCTCCAAACATCCATTTCCCCAATGCAAGAAAAGAGTAGACTTTTTTTCGTTTTGAGTTGTCACGGCAGGAAAGTCAGATGGGGCTAACAACGAGGGCTCTGTTCCACTGGTAAGCAGGCAGCTGTTTCAAAAAAGCCCTGAGAAACAATGCCTGTTCAGCACCAACTGACAACGGTAGCGGCTAGCTGGTGAACATGGCAGAGCGTTTAGCAGGTAAAGGGCCAGATTTTTCCCTCAGGAGTTAGTGGAGACCAAACCAGAGCTGAAAAGTGAACTGGAACATTGGATTCCCGTTCATCACAACTACCAAAAGACAGATGCTCCAAAGCTGTTGGATTATTTAGAGATGTTATATTATGCTAATTTCCAGGTTCATACCTTTATTTGGGTGTCCTAGTAGAATAGGTTCACATACTTTAATTTTCAACACTTTCAATTTAATGCTCATATGGTGCATTGCTGAAGCATCCCTTCTCACACTGTGTTTTGAACGCTCCGTTTTAGCTACGGAGTGAGACATCTCGCCTCTGTTCAATCTTCGGTGAGATCTGCACATGCATATTACTTTACGCAGGATGTAGCCAATCAGAGGCGGAGTATGGTGGGTCATGCTGAGCAAGGTAGTGTGATCTAAAATAACGCTGCTACAGTAATAGCAACTGTAAGTCTGTTGACTCACTGGAGTGTATATATTTTATAATAATTACTTGAGAACATATATTTCTCTAACAGCTAAGTTAAGGAAGTAAAGGCTCAACTTCAAACCAGGTGTTTTAGGCAGAGCAGGAGCAGGGTGTTCTGATGGAGAGTACCTTCCTTTGGTGTGGACTTTGGGCTTTTTCACTTTGCACTCCCAAAAAGCATAATATGACCTCTTTACCAAGTTGAACATTTCAGCTCAAACACAACATTAGCAATTTCTGACACAAGGGGTCTTGGAGGTAGTGACGTAGCCTGCAATCATAGAAGTTCTCAGTAGACAACCACAGTTGCTGAATTTATGTGACGTGAATAAGACAGACATGTTTAGGAAGGAGGTAGCATTTAAGTTTTTATTCAAGTTATTTCAAGTCATCTTGATAGACTTCCCTCATCACTTTCTATTTTTTTTCCAGAAGTTTGGGAGCACAATGTTATGTTACACCGTCGAATGGCGATTACGATGTCAGTGTTGCGTAGCTGCTTGTCTCTGCTGCAGAAAATTAGATATTGGAGAGCACAGCTTGTGGGGAAAACAAATAAATAGTGAGGGTGATATCTTAATTGTACAGAAGCCATTTTGTTCATGGCAAAGTCATGTAGTCTTGTAGCACAAGTTAGACTTGATTGTTTCCCGCATGTGGATAATAATGACGTTATCATCCTAATTCTCACTGTGTGATTCGTTTCAGTGGCCGTGTCAGAGTCGTTGTCTTTCATGTGTTTTTTTATTTATGTATTTTGTCCAACACACAAGGATTGTCTATCAGCCACTAGAGAGGGACCTTGCTGTTCTGTAAATGGAGTCTGGCCCACTGCGGGCCTTGGCACTTGCAGCAGAGGCACAGACAGGGAGAGAGATAGATAGAGAGGGTACAGGAGGCTGGTGTTGGTAGTGGTGCAAGGACAAAACTGAAAAAAACAAGTATCTGGCGTTAAGGAAGAGACAGGATGAGATATTTCTGTTGTTTCTTCATTTAAATCAGGTAGTCTAACCAGCTCCTTTCAGGGCCTCGGCATGTTGGCGTTGAGAGAAAGACGGAGAACAGATGGAGAAGGAAATGGAGCAGCGGGAACAAACTAAGGCAAATAAGAAACAATGAGAATGAAAGGGAAAATAGAGGGAGAATGGCTGGCATCGAAAAAAGTGGCACGCTATCAGTGGAGCTGCAGGGGGAACAGTTTGTGCACCAGTCTTTTTGCCCGTCCATTCTAAACAAACAGGCCGAAAGCCTATTAAGGACCATTAGTAACCGCAGCCTTCATGTTGGCTGCATTTGAATAGCTTGTTGTCCCCTCTCAGACAGTGGATTCACTAATTCACTTGGTGGCACAGAGGCCAGTGTAAGTGTTTTAACTGATGACCCGTGCTGTCATTTTTCTGGTAAGAAGTAATGAGTACTTAGACAAGGCTTCAATTTGGGCAAGACACGTTCCACATACTCACTGTCTTCTTGGCTCAGTGGTGAAGCTTAAATAATTGTACTCAGACATCAAACACGGTCGACACTCATAATCAGCGTAGCCTGATACAGCAAAGCTTAAACATACAGGATATTTCTAATGAGTGAAAGTCACCTGTTCTTTCAAACACAGTAACAACTAGTCCAGATTTGACTACAAAAGGCAAATTTCATGCCTGTGATAGAGCGCACTTAAAAACTCATTCTTTGCATAAATGTCCCTCTATCTTTCTCCCGTCTACACATTGTTTTCAGACGATTTAAATACTAATTAACACATCTGGCAGCCACCCAGAATGTGTTCTCTAGTTTTTCTGTAGTGTGACTTATGTTAAAAACTGGTGGTCTGTTTACTCCCTGTGGTAACTCGGCAGTAATGACACCTACGCCTCCAACCTCAGCGATCACAGTGCTTTTTCATCCAGCTTGTGCTTCACTGGCATGATGCATCTTTTTATACCAGATGGTGACTTTTGATGGTGACGGTGACCACCCAAAGTCTCAACCTTCACCGTTAGTCCAGATGGCGTGTTGACTGCTAGCTAGATATTAGCTATATTCAGCACAGTCGAGAAAAAAAAAAATGTAGGATAACAGTTAGAAGTACAATATTGATTCACATTGCAAACCACTGGCTAACTGGTATGAGTGTTTCTACTACTAGAAAAAGAGAGGAGGGAACTGAATGTGATGTTGCCCACAGGCTCGTGTCCCACGGATTTGGGGATATGAAGAGCAGAATTATTGGGTTTTCACTGCGTAAAAGCAAAAGACTGTTGTAATAAACACTATAGACTAGGGCCAAGATTAAATCAGTGGTGTCAGGGTGGACATATACCACTTTAATAACTTTTTCCCAAAAGCTTACATTTTGAAAGAACATTGCTGTAAAATTACGGATACATCTTGTTGGAGCGTCACAACCCCCTGGCTATGACTTGTTTCAAGAGAGATTCAGTCTGATAACAATTAGAAAGTCAGAAGAGCTGCACAATTAACTAAGTACATTCCCATTTAAGTTAGCAGGGCGCTAAATCAAAAGTAAGCTGACTTCTGTGTCCAGGAAGTCAAGGTTTTTTTGGCTTCATGTAGCACTGAGCGGCTTTCACAGGAACAAACGGGGCCCTGCCTCCAAAGCTGATTTTGATCGTTACATCCATGGTCCACTGCCCCAACATGCACAACCAACACTTGAAAACAAGTGTATCTCCGGGTTCATAAGCGCCTAGAAAATGTTTTAATAATGCAAAATGTGTTAAGTCACTCGATATTTGAATAGACATGTGTTTTTACACTGCTTATCTGATCTTGTCTTTCCTCTCCATGTCTTCCTTTAGGTTATCTAGGGACAGGATCAAAAACCTGGTCCAGATGTTGCCCTGTCAAAAGCCTCGTGGATGGAGCCACCAAACTGAGGTTCTCGTCACTCTCTACTGGCTTGCGTGTAAAGCTTTGTGTAAGGCAACAGCTGACATCTTGGCCATGCCAAGTCCCAGAGTTGGCAGGACTGTGCAAAGATGCTCAGAGGAGAAATTCAGTTTTTTAGGCCAGCGGGGATGGAGGACAAGCTTCCCTCGTCTTGCTGGGGGGGCCGTGGGGCATTCTGGTCCGCAGTCCGGTGCCACATCAGGATTCTCCCTCGGGCAGCACAACAAGAGAAATACTATGTGACCCCTCTGTGCTGCAGCAGGGTCCCTGTGATGCCTGAAGTGCACTTCTGGGTGTTTACACTGCCAGTGCAGCATCAGTGGAGCTTGTCTTCCATAGACCCTCTGTGTAAAAACTCAAATAAATGAACATATACATATATATAAAGGGCCTGGATCCACCAGATGGTTACTTCTGTAAGCAGCCAGAGGAAACCCACGCCTGGAGCACCCTGCTTCAATCATGACCCTACTGTCAACCTGGAGGAGGTAAGGAGTCTTTCAAAACACACATACACTCACCCTCAAGGGCCAGGGTATATTGTGCACCAGTCACTTAGCATTTAAAACACTGAATTATTTCTCCACCTGCATTTTAATGAGCCGAAGCATGTTACAAGAAACACCATGCCCGATGGCAAGGGGCAACATGCAATCTTCCTTCTGAGGGCGGTGGAGTTCCAGCTACTGGATCAGCCCAGAGGTGACGGGAGCGCACTGCATCCTCCACAACGTCTGTGCAGCAGAAGGTGATACCCTGGAGGAGACGGAGGAGGACGATTCAGATGAAGACGATGTGGATGAGAGGGAGACGGTGTCATGGAAATGGTTTCCGAGAATAGGGTTTCTGACTACGTGTCTGCTTCTTCTGCAGAAGTGCCTGCATGCCTGAGTGAACATGGCTACATCCCAGGGGGCAACCCTCACCAGATGTTCACGGTGGCGCTTACATTACATCGTTGTAACTGTAGATTGACATTCAATGTTCACATCCTAGTTCTTGCCTATCACCCAGGACTTGAATCCCTTGGGCTCGCGACACTTTAAACGCCCACGAGACTCTGCTGATAATGCAAACACACCGTCAGAGAACCGCTTAACAAAATCCCGCACAGAACTCCCAAGGGTTGACCCGGTTACAAACATTCATTTCCCACATAGGCATGAGATAATCAAGGTAAAGAAAATGTTAATTATGTAAAAAGGAGCTGGGCCACACTCCTGAGCCTCAGCTTCACTTAGACTGCTGTCGTACAAGGCCTCATGTGCATAGTGGAATAATCAATCTGCCTTGAAGAAAGAAAGCCTCCCCCTCTATGAGGACTAAAGTGGAGGAAATCAACTTTACGAGGACACCCCATTAAAATTTAGCTGTGTTTTTGTTTCGGTGAGCTCACGAACAAATGAAGTCAGATTCTTTTTTCAGAGTTTTTTCACATGCAAGTTTGCTGTTTTTTCTGCTCTTGCGTAAAGATCTAATCATTCAGCAATTCTGATATGTTAGTATATCTTGGAAACACATTTGTATGATAACTAGCAAAACCGGAGGGGAAGGGAACCTCTTTTCCCACATCACATCTTTTTTGTACGCACGATGAATACGTGCACATTCCCAACAGTGTAACTCACGATTAGGTGTGACTCCTTTACCTCTCGCAAGCCAACAAACGCATGCTCCGAGCCGACACAAACTGCGAATTTGTCCTTGCGAAGATGCTGTTGTAGTCATTGTAATAGAGGTTTCTCAGGTGGTCCTTTGTATACTCTGCTGCACCATGTGTACGACAGTCACCCTTCGAATGATGAGAGCATTTGTCAGGGTTTTGTTCCGTGAGCCAAGCTTAATATCATGTTCTACTGTATCCACTAATGAGGTGTTCCTACTGTAAACTAATAACACAGCACACTGTGCTTTATGAAACGTGTGTATGCGTGCGTCTGTGATATCACATGTGTGTGTGTGCTCCAGCCAACGAAGGCAACCATGTAAACAGAATGTTTGGCTGGCCTTCAAAAGTGAGAGGATTTGGCTGAAGAATAGAGACCCCTCTGTATCTCGCTGCGCTTGCCTGTCTGCCTCTCTCTTTGTTTGTCCGTCCTATCATCTCCCCTCTTTTTGGTGATGTAAAAAGGACTTCCCTCTTTTGTCAGCTAATCTCGTCTACTCCATAACATCTGCTTTATGAACTACATGATCCTTTTCTTACCGCGGTCTGTCATCGATAATACAGCATTGTGTGAACACCTGAGTGACACAAGGGAACGACACTGTGCTGTACAGCTTGTGTTCATTTTGAATGCAATTTCTTTTACAGGAAATTATTTTTACTTTTTATTTCTTGTGTCACACCGCTGGCCTTTGACATTCATAAGGAAAGCCTCTTTGCCTTTGCTCAAAACGCACCCGCTCCTCTCTCTGGGGACACTGCAGTGTGCATAGGTATCAGCGTGAGCCTGTATGCATGTTCCAAGGCGCTGGAGTGTGTAATTAGCGAGGCTGCGTCATTAGGAAATCTTTAGACTGAGACACCTCTGGTCTCCATCATTTCGCAGTATTTTTTTTTCTCTTTTCATCTTTCTTCCTTCCCTCCCATCAAACACACTCACTTGTCAGGTTGCCATCAATCAAAATCATCTCTCTCTCTCCCTGAAGTGCTTAGCTTGGAAAGGTTTCTCACGTGGTCTACACCGGCATGAGATCTTGACCACTTAATAAAAAAGGACACCTACTCCTACTCTGCAAAACTGGTCATTATCTGTGATTTAGATAGTACAAAATGATTAGCACATTACATGGCTGCCAGAGCACGTGTGGACTTTGCATTCAGAATAGCAGCGCTTACGCAATGTGGAGGAGAGTGTATTTGAAAAGAATTACAAACCTTCACTGGTAATAATTCTACCTAGTGCAGTGGTTCTGAATTGTTTTCTGTCATGCCCCTCCAGAGGACAGAAATGTTTTCATGCCCCCCCGAACTGAAATACTAGAGAACATGATAATATTTGTCTGTAACAACTTACAAAAATGTCCAGGTTTAGTTTATTAACTTAATGTATTTGGTTTCAGGCTGTCAGCTGCCAGTTTTTAGGCATAAAACACAAAGAGATCTTTTCTCATTTCCGATTGTGTTCACGGTAAACCCAAGGGCTATGTAGGCATCACCATAGTTCCTGCTCTCACTACGTTTATACCTGTTCCCTCTGACGCCTCCTTCTTTTTCATTTTCACTCCTGTCAGAAGCCCCTTTTAGATAGAAAAGGCGACAATGTGCTGCCTTGTCTTTCTAAAAGGGAGGTGTACTATTCCTCCTTTTCCAAAAGCAAACAACACTGGGGTAGGCATAAACATGTGACGTGACGTGGCGTGACGTGACGTGAAGCACAAAGATGGGCAGTGAACAGTGACAATGAATTTGAGATCAGAATAAGAGCTTTACATTGCACCCCACTGGAGTTTAGTACTGGGTTCTTAGCGGGGGGCTTGACGTTGACGATCTTACATCTGATGGAGGCTGTTAGCTTGCGTGATGCTAGCACTTGTTGCTAACATTCAGGACAGTGATACTATAATAACAGTACTTTTTGAGGAAATGTCACTCTGCCAGGTTTCTCTTAGCGTGTCCCTTTTATCACTTTCTGTTTGCGTAAATTAGATTGTCAGTGTGTTAAAGTTGCATTTATTGCTTTGTATCCACTAGAGGGCAACCGTCTAGTTGCCATGATCCAATGTTTGCAGTTAACATTTCAACAAACCATTCATATAATAATAATAATAATAATAATAATAATAATAATAACAATAATAATAATACATTTAATGTACAGAGCGCCTTTCAAGGTACCCAAAGACCGTTAACAAAGAGGACCAAACAAAACAAAGAATAAATTGAGCGTCTGTCAGTCAGAATGGAGGGAAAAGCAGCACCGCAGTCAGAACCACAGGGAATAGCAACGTCCGAGTAAACAAACTTGCATCTGGAGGCTCCATGCACACAGCGGGGGCGATGCAGGAGACCAAGGGATCCAGTCACAGTGATGAAACCTGGGTTGAAGTGACAGCAGAGGTCCAGGAGCTCCTGCGCAGAACACCTGAAGACGCCACCAGTAACGGCGGAGCAGCAACCATCCAACATCGCGGCGAGCTGGGGGAGACCAGAGCAGCAGAGGAGAACGACAAAGGAGGCGGTGAACAACCCCGAGGCTGTGGTGGAGAGAGGACCAACGATGGTCAGCCAACAGAGCACCGAGCAAGTCGGTTTGAAAGCTTACAGCAGATCGGTGAGGCTAACAGCTGATTGGGCGGCTAAAAGCCGATTAGCGGAGAAAGGTGAGTCCATGCAGCCAGTTGTTTAGGTGTGCAGCCTTCAAAGTTGGTAGCACAGCCTGAGAGCTTGTAGGGACTTTCTTTTTTCAACAGAAAAAGAAAAGAGGGGGCGATATTCGCGCCAGCATCCTCTGCCATGGAAATCTTCACACTGGCACGTATCATAAACTATTTAGCATAGCGACATCTAACGATAAGCAAGGAAGGCTTTGTCCTACTTGTCTTTATTCTGTCAATGTTGGTTTTCCTCTGTTAATGTTTTGTTTTGCAATTAAAAAAAAGAAGAAGAAAAAGCAAACAGCGCTCTGTGAAGCAGTGTCAGCGTAGATTCAGTGCCGTGGCCTTATGGCTCTACAGACATCCCTCTCGCTTAATCTCATGGGGAAGCAGACGTAAACAAAACGGAGATAGGCTACTTGCTGTAGTGATGAGTTGCAGTGAGAAAGAAAGCAGCGGGTTAAACAGGGAAGGTGGGGAGACACAGCCAACACGTTTTTTTTTTTTTTTTTTTTTTTCTGTTTACGAGAAAACTTAAAACTTGTTGAAATTTTAGGTTTCTGTCAAAATAATATGCAAGCTAACATTAGTCTCAATGGCTAGAATGTTTGCTTGGGATCACCAGATACTCTCTGATGAGCAGCATGTTTTGAACAGGTACTGCACTAGTTTTCATAAAACTTGTCACATCTCGGTCGCATTCTACTTATGACCTTAATTAAAATGCTGATTAATACAAAGTAATCGTATTGTCTGCTGGCCTCTTGAGAAAATGACATGAAATCACAGAGATCAACTTCAACATTAAACTGAGGTAGGATTAATGACTATTAAGATCAGAAGTCACAGCGCTGATTGGGACTGAAATACCACTTAAGCTTACTGCGGCGTATCTTCCAGTGCTGGAATGCCAAGACGAGGCCAGCTGTGAATGCACATTGTATTTCCATTTTGCAGTGCATCAGGGACTCTATACAATTTAAGCGTTGTGAACTATAACACATAAATGCATAAACAAACACACAGAGCCGGAACACTCTACTCAGCCCACACAGCTGATTACATCTGAAGTGATGATATGAAGAGAAAACCATGTGGATGAATATATAAATTACAAATCAGAGAGTAATTTCATGAAACAATAGGCAGGAGAGAAGAAGCACCCCCTATGATAAAGCTTCAATCACCTTCAATTACTCTCCTCAGAAAATAAATATGTTCATGCTGTACGGTAATTGTTCAATAAGCATATCACCTACCCCCAATTTCCATTAATCAGCCATTTAGTGCGTTTCATGCAAATAGATGCAAATCATCCTTCGCTTTGTATGTTTCAGGTTTCATATAATACTCCAGTTATTTCACCCACAAGTTTGGAGGGACTCTGTTTTTTTGTCATTAACTTGTAAACTGCTGTTCTTGTAAGTATCAATCACTTTATGCACTTTTACTGGAGTTTTTACTGCACAAATGATTTGGATCAGGGGAATAAAAAGCAACAACACAAACCACTATTTTCTCCCTCTGCTGTCACCAATAATTTCATCCTGACTTGCTGTTTTTTGTTATCATTATTATTATTATTATTAATATTATGGTTATTATTATAAAAATTGTACTGTCATCGCTTCAAAAGCAGAAGAACAACTGTTGAGTGAGCTGCTCCAAATTTAACTATGATTCATTTGACCTACACATGACCCGCACAGCTTGAGATTCATCTACGAGTCAGGTTCTCATGCTTTTTTTTTTTTTTTTTTTTTAAATCTCTGCAGCAAAATAATTTTGCAGATTAACAAGGAATCCTAATCCCATGATAGGGGAATCAAACTAATTACGCTCGCTCTCTTCGTATCTCTGTGGTATTTTTTTCTCTCGCTGCCAACAGAAGTGAGGATGCATCTCGTTGCAGCTTCCTCCCTCTCCCTCTCGCTGTGCTGGCGTGCTGCAGAGTGTAAAGGAAGACATTAAGTAATCTGACTGTTGTCAATAAGTCATCCTGTTCCTCCCTCTGTCTTCCCCTCTTTGTCTCACTTTGTCCTTTATTATCCCCGCTGCACGTGTGGACCCCTCTCTATTTCAGCGAGAGGCTACTACCAGCGGCGTTTTGATGTTTATTTTCTTGTGTAGATGTCCACGCCGCTGTCGCTTCATCACATCACAATGTTTTGAGCCAATCTCAAAAGCAGCTTCGGGAATGAGCGGAGATGACCTCTCAGCTCCTCGGGCATTAACTTTTCACTAATTGAGAGGTTGCTTTGAGATTTTTATCATGTCATTTTACAATAATGCCATGGTTACCAGGCTCATTATACTGTAGATGAAGCACATTGACGTTTTTCTGATGTTGTCAAAGTATTTGGGTTTTCCCATCTCCCTATTGTGCAAAGAATGGCTGCGAGGCTGACAAAAAAAGAAGAAAAAAAAGCAGCTTCATAGGGAAAATGTTGGCTTCAGTCACTGAGACGTCAAGTTGAGACTACAAAACGGAGAAGGCGCTAACAACCACCCTGACGACCTGGTTACTGTCAGACATGTTTACATGCTGATGAGCAATCTGGATGTGTCATGTGTTTAAAACAAGACTGGCATATATGTGCGTACCGTGCAGCTCATCCTTTTGAGGATATAGTTTGACTGCGCGAACCGCTTAGTAGTCATGTATTATATTTAAATGTGTGTAGAATTCACAAATCATCTAATTTCACCCTGAAGCAAATGTTACACTGCAAACTTCAGGCAGTATTGAAGATGCAAACCTAACATGGTAATTAATGGCAACTGAATTAACTGAAAATATTGTGAATAGAATGGGAATATACTGTAGGGGTTATTCACAATGTTACACACTTAAAGACAACAAAGCTTTCATATCATAGGCAGATTCTGGATTAAGATTTGAAAATCCTTTAAATAGTCTGAGTCGTGAACTACACCTTGTACTGTCAAGTGAACATCATAACAAATTCATAAGTTTTAAGACACGCGCACATGTAAAAACCATCCAAAAATTAAACTAGTGTTTTGCCCCTAGAGATCTATTTTGAAGCCGTTTTCTCTTAATCTCTAACCCCAGTGCAGGAAACCAGGATCCTTGTTTACATGACTTTCAGAGAGATCAGGTTACTGCAAAAAAAATGAAATAAATAATACAACAATAACCTGGGCATTCTTAAATGAATGCAAATGGCTTCGAATTTGTGCAAATGTCTCCTTTGGTGTCCACAGGTGCATCGTGAATGTGATTATCTAGACAATTTGGGAGCGACACACCCCGTCGTCCACACGCTGGGGAAGGCTACTGTGAGCCTGACGAAGAATAAAGAGTAAAAAACAAAGGATGAGCACAACCTTCAGGTCCTCATTTGTTTGCACAACATAGCTTCATTTTACCATGCACCCAAAACCCCACGCGCCTGCAAGCTGAACAAAGTATCTATCATTTCAAAAAGGTGTGCATATTGTGCAACATGAGTTTGTTTTATATTGCTTCTAATTGTGGTTTTGGTTGGAACTCAAGGTGCCACACTAGCTTACACACAGGCAACATGGATGTATAGGAGTTTGTCATATTTTTACCATCGGATTACATTTTGTTACATCTCTAAGCAAAAGCCACACAAAACAAATCACAAGGCAGTTCACTAAGAGGTCAATATAAAGCTGTTTTCTTATGAAATTACACTGCTCCCAAACTGACGGGTAAACACTCTCAAGTAAGCTGCCACAACATGTTCGGTGTGAACGCTTGCCTTCAGCGACTTCGCTGTCGGAAGAGGACAAACAGCCTTGGCCCCTGAGTATTTACACATCATCTGTGTGTGTGCAGGTGTGAATCTCAGTGTAACACCTGTGGGGTAAATGACAAAACTGTGATGCCAGTAGCCTCCTGGAAATCTCCTCTTTTCTTCTCTGTCCTTTAATTCAATGGGCAGCTTGGCAACATGTCTGTTTTTAGACACACAGTGACTGAAACAGCTCAGATTGTTTAGAATAACACAGAATAGAACATATGACACCACATAAAGTCATTTCTACTGAGCCATTTAGATTTGAAATTTAACAACAGCACACTTAGACTGACACCATAGATCACCATAAATCAGTACACAAGGCATGTTAAAGAGGCGGTAACTATGGCAACAATAGGCCAGATATCTTGATATCCAAGTGTTTTTCTGCCGTCTTTACTATGTGTGTTATTTTTATTTAGTCCGCACTGCATTACTGCCTCCATCTCCTCCCATGTGCATGATGAAGCTATGTACGCGTAGGCACATGTGTGTTCGGTCGTGCGTTCGTACAAATGTATGCATGCAAGGGGGTTAGTGTGAGGTCAATGTATCTACAGCCCAAGACATGAAGGATGGTCAAACAAGCCCATCGTTAATATTAGCCTGAGGCCGCCATCACACGTCATACAGGAGGTCATCTTCACAAATACGGCGTCGACTTCACGAGCAACGTTGTCGAAACGCAGATGGGCAGACACAAAGTTGGAGAGCATCTCTGCACAGTGACATAATGAATGTGTCCAACATCTCCATCTCATTGTTTGTTTGCGCTAAAACCAAGTAACCGTTGCATGTTACTATAGGCTTTCAAAGGCATCGTACGAGAGAGCAAGGTTGGACTTCGGGCTGCAACATTCAGTCGCTGACCCCTCACCCTTGCTGGAGGGCGAAAGAGAATTTCAGCATTCGCTGATCAAAAGTGTTGACACAAACACAAAATACTGCAAGAGTGAGACAGGCAAGCTGTTGGCCCTGAAATTGTTCTGCTCCTCCTATGGGTCAATGTGCCCTTTTTCCAGTTCCAGTCAGGTGCATTCTGCAGTACTGAGTACATATTTAGAAGATAGCTGATGAGCTGTTATAGTAAGTGCACTGGTCAGTGTGACAGTCTTGTACTCAGTCGTTTATTTTCAGTAACGGCTTGCATAGAGCCTATTGATACATTATACAATGCAGAAATAACAATCTCTGTTCTGGGTTAACATTGGTGTTAAGAAACACTTCGTACTGCATCCTTGTCCTTTATACCTGAATCATTCTGGCGCCTGTTTGACTCCGTGGCTGACTCCACGGAGTTTGACTCCATGTAAATTCCCCATTATAAAATGGCTTGCTCCTTTTTTGGTGATTTTGTGAGCTTATACAGAGCTTGTTGTAACGTGTACTACCTTTGTGTTCTACCTTTGTTGCTGTGTAAAAAGTCCTTTCTGGGTGCGTCTCACCTTCTCATCTTCCGACAGATTTCTGTATTTCTGTGTGTGTTCTGTCTCAAAGTAACGGCTCAACTGATGCCTCAGTCGCTTCAGCAGGTGATGCTGCAACTTCATCTGCGACAGGAGGAAGCACACCCACGGCAGCTTTTTAAAATAAAGACAATTTATCTCATTCGATTGGATTTGATCTGTATTGTAGATACAGAGTCACAGCACATTTCTGAAAACTACTTGATAAAACTGGACTTTTGGATTTTTTCACTTTCTACAATGTGGTTCCATTCAGAGCAAAGTAGAAGATGTATCTGTATAGATGGAAAACAAGATGGTGACCACTTTAATGCCAAACTCCACAGTAGTCCACGGACCAATGGGCAGGTTTACGCTTGAATTTTCAAGAAACTGTTTCAATGTGATCTCACCTGCAGCAATGACTATGAACGCTGTAGCCATCACCGCCCAAAATAGCTACATTCCTACACTACAGTGCTTTACCACAGCACTGTATATGCAGCACCATCCCCTGCTCATGAAAGCATTGTGTAATAATGAGTACATGCTGTTTTTTTAAGGCAATGCATTGTCACGCTGCTCACATGATGATAGCCATGAACCGGATCATCCGCGTCTAGTTTAACCCACGGTCACATCTCTTTAGCCCTGTGGAGGCTCTTGGAGATTACAGCTGGATTAACATTTATAGCCTGAGAAACTGCGAGGTTTTTTCGCATCGCCCAAATTACCAATCAACCCAATAGCGAGAGCTCCTTGGTTCAGCTGTGGAGAAATTCTAAAAATACCTCCGCGCTCCCTCAACAGTTATTAGTGCTGTGTTTCCCGTAAAGCCCCACAACATGACGACGCTGTGAGAAAATCTGCCATGTTCAGGTCACTTCTGCCTAAGTGGCGCTGTGTTCTTCTTGGTCAGCACCGAGAGGAGTTTGCTACTTGGTTCAGATTATACAGGGACTCCCCAGACACCCACTACGGCTGACATATTATTCATTATGCAGGGGTCGGGCGTGCAAGCGTTCGTGCGCGGGCGCCGCTTCGAGACATCAAGGTCAGAGTTAATTCAGCGGCGCTCTGATCTCAGCACACACACACACACACACACACTATTGCAGTCCACATCCATATAGTTGCTTTTAGGCGAGAAGTAAATAGAAAAAAAAAATGCCAACATGTTCACTTTGAAGGCCTATCAGTCATTATTATTTCTCGCATTACATCCGCGGCATCGGCCCTGAAATTCTGCCAGGCTGATTTTTCAGATGGGTAAGAAAGAGATAAAAGTATTCACTTATGCAAGTTTAGCAACATACCAGACTCTTGTAGGGAGGAAAAAAAAGAAAATCAAATAATCATAAAGAAAGTTATGAGCATTCACTCTCATAAGCATTCAGTGTGAGCGCCCCTGCAGAGCTCAGAGACATGCAAGCTGGGCTTTGCTTGGAATCTTCCCCACGCTCGTGACCTCAGCCTGCCCCCAGACACTCAGTTCAACTTTGTGTACATGTAATAAGGCGGAAACAGACTTGTCTGTGTTTTCATCTCAAACAAAGTCTGTTTCATCATGCCGCCACCATGCTACCTTTTATGAATCCAGACAGCGTGGTTCAAAAACAGTGTCTTTGAGTTCTGTATTAAAGTCTATTTTTCTCCTTCGCATTCTGGTAAAGTGAGTGAGAGCTTACGGGTTTTTTTTAAATGCAACCTCATCTACTTTGTACTTTGACGTCGCTGCTTTTTTTTTTTTTTCCTGCAGACTCATCTAATTTGTATTTGACTTCATAAGATAAATATGAGGCTAAAAAGCTCAGAGACAGAGGGAGAAAGCGAGATAAATACAGAGTGAGAGAGGTTTTGTGTGAGTGTACCTCATCTTTCAGATCCCCACAGTGCTTAACTCTCCTCCACTTCTCTCTGCTCTGCTCCTCCTCTACCTCCTCTAATGCATCAGTTCTGTCATTCTGTCTTTTCTTATTTATCCTCCCGTGTCACCAGGTAGCCCTCTAAAGCCAGACGAGCATACACAAGTGCTTATGCGCGCAAACTTGCCCATACAGCACAGTATGTAGGGGTTCATTTGCAGTAGCAGAAGAAGTTTTCAGGTCTCTTTACATCCACCACATTGTAAAAAGTCCTGCTTTCAACATCTAACTTAAGGTCTGGGTGAGTAAGAGTATGGAAACAAGCTAAAACTCCAAGGCACTCTCTTCTGCCATGCAGTTTGGCATCAGTTGTTCACCAGTTCATTGCTTTTTCAGTCTAATAAAGGCATATACAACTCGGTTCAATGCCGAAACAACATATGCAGAGGCAAAATGGCCATCACGAACATAACTCAGCCCGGAAACATATCCCGGCAATAACCACCGTTGTTGTTAGCTTGGTGCTAACTGGGTTAGCCGGCTGTCAAATCATTTTTCCTGCGTGAAATGAAATGATTTGATTAACTCATGAGCGGCCTGCGACTGGCGAGTGCCAGAGTGTAGAAAGTCGTGATACATTCATAATGAAGAGAGGGCACTTATCCAAGCTCTGCCTACTGGAAGGGCACCCTAGAGGGCACTTTATCATGTTTTATCTACCGTAAGGGCATCAAAGAGCTCCAAAGTGAAACTATGGACGTATCATATGCAAAATGCTCTTGATGATCAAAGTAAAAGTGCTCAAAGTGAAGTAAGATGGGCCCTATCAGTGCTTTAGTATTGTATCTGCTGGTTTTTGGTCAATATTACTGCCGCATTAATGTATATGTTGCATTTTACTGCTATAGATATTTAAGTGTATTTTTTCTTTATACACAATTGGGCAGTAATCTAAGGTAATGTATCATATTGTGTAACATCATTATGTTTGCAGTATCAGCTGTCCTTTGAGAACCACAAAGCTCTGCAAAAACAGCCCTAATCTCAGCTCTGTGGTGATGCATTTTGCACTTAATTCAAGAAGATTTTTAGATAGTTAGTTTAGCTTAAGAAGTGGGAAAATATTCTCAACCCATTGAGGAGCACTTTGTCCCGCAAGTTGTCACAAACATTCAAAGATCCAATTCTGAGATACATGGTTTTCACTGCACACAGACTGTAATCGGAAAAGAAGCTAAAGTTGTCAGAAAATTGCACAATAGTAGCAATATAAGTAGAAAAGTGAAGCAGTCAAGTAAAGTGCATGTTCCCTAGATGTGTGAGTACAATACTTGAGAGTTAACACACTTGAATCTGAGTTCCACCGCTTGTATTTTTCAGAAAGTCTTGGGTGACAAAAGGACATGCTGCTCACATCAAATGAATTGGAAAAGCGCACAAAATGATTTATACTACTGATATAAGACTACTGGTGGACCAAATCTGTCACTACTTTTCTCCTAAGAAACTGTCCATAATAGTTTGACTTTGGAAATATAACCCAAACTAACTGATCAAACTAATTCTGGTCACTTTAAGCCTTATTAGTTAGATCCTGTTCTCACTGTAGACAGCCTGAAAAGCTTACTGTTTCATGGATACTTAACAGTTCTTGTGAAAATCATCATCAGTTAGTAACTAAAGAATACACTGATTTGTTTTTTGTTACTAAGTCAGCCTCGTGAGTGACGGATTGATGAATCATCTCAGACACAAGATTAATTAATGGCATCCAAACTTAGTTTAATCGAGTTTGAGGTGCGCAGCTCAAAAGAGCCTGGTCAGTATCATTAACTCTTTTAAAGGGACGCCCCAATTAGAAGGAGGCACTGCCTTCAAACTGACAGCTCCATCAAAGCAGCAGTTCAGAAACTTTTTTCCAAACCTGAGCCCAGCATCAGGCAGAACTGTCTTATTAAAGTGAGTCCTTAAATAGAGCCGAAAAAAGAGCTGCATTCTCGCAAGACCACATCTTGGGGTGATTTCACTTTGTTCACACATGGGTTTCCTGCCAGCCTCCTATTTACTGCAGAGTTTGCAAACTTTGTCCGCCTGTCAGAGAAACGTCTGCTGTGCTTTGAGTGTTTGCCATGGCTGGCAGTCGTGAGATACGAGTAAAGTTGCATCACTGATCCCTGATGCATACACAGTCACATCCACCTAAAAGTTTACATCCTGGTGTGCATGTTTAAAAGGCGGTCTACTACACTTTACACAAGTCTATCATGCTTAATGAGGAACCTCCAGCTTCTAATCTAATTAGTAGCTATTTTTGTCCCGAACAGGGATGTCGAGAAATGTCAGTTCTCCTCACTCAACAACTCTCAAAAACCTGTGCTGTTTGTAAGGGAGTCCGTGGTTGAAACAGATAGCATGTTCACAAACATCTGCCGCTAACATCGGCAGGTTAAGAGCACCTAAACATGTAATTTGCATTACAGAGAACCACCTGGAAATCAGACAGCGTGGAATCCATTCCGCATGTCGCTGTGGCTTCTTCATCATCTTGTTGTTCCACAGAGGATGTCCGTTGCGTAGGCGGTCCTTCAGCGTGGCCCAGGACACATGTGTGCACACGCTGCTAAAAGAATGCGGTCACATGCAGCCCAGAACGCCTCTTAATGTGGTCTGACTGTTCGGATCTGAAATGCGTCCCCCACTGCGTGTTGTTCAGGACGTACTTGGAGCTGTCCACTCGTGACTGGATCAGTCAGGATGGTTGTTGACGTCAAGTCCAAACATCCTCTGTATTTCTTGTCTTTACAAGTCAGCGAGGACCTCAGATGCATCATTAAGGAAGCAACCCGTGTGCATGGGTCTGTGGGATAGAACATTTTATTTATCCTGGGAAAGAAATTCTTATGTCGCAACATCAGAAGATGAACGCACCCCACGGTACAAAATTTGTAGTGCATAGAGTTCAAATCAAATATCAGAGACACAGGTACTAACAAAGGAGTTAAAAGTAAGAATTAAAAGCATGTTTTTTAAACAAACACACATTTTAGTAAGGTGTGCATAATATATGTAATGAACATGTGTTGTCAAGTTTAAAAGATGCAGCTAAAGTGTTTCAGCAGTTGGGAAAAGCCTTGGGGATCAGATCTGCTACATTTGGTGTTGAAATGTGGAGGCAGTCCCTGAATTGGGACACGACTCATGACTATGCAACACTGTTTTGTACTGTTTAACTCACAGCACTGGCCTCAGTCTGAGCCTTATGCTTTCAAATTTGAACGGACTCTGTGGAACCTCAGTGTTGCATTAGAGGCCGGTCGTTAATATATGTTAGCGGACTTTATTTCTAAACTAATGCTAGTTACCGTTGCTCTGTTAGCGAAGCGGAAAGAGGCACTGAGGCGAGTCGCACGAGGACATGCATAAAGTCTCATCCTTTGGACTGTCGTCCTTCAGAAAGAAATCCGCAGTTGATCAGCATTAAACAACTTAAACAAATGTTTGTGTTTGTATAGGCAACCGAGTGAGACACGGAGACTCTATCACAGTCTTCTGACTACATCAATGCATGTAAATTGCTCCATAGAGCTCCATTAAGTTGGCAAAATGTTTATTTTTGAGCACACTTTTCCACACTGCAGTACTTTCTGATTTGAACTCTTTGCACTTACAGGGCAGTTCGGCTGGCATAGTTTTAGAATGTTTATCCTTTTATCTGAAACCTGAAATTCCGGCTGTTAGAAAACAACTTTTAGACAACCTGGATATTGCGGCAGTCAGAGAGCTACAACATGAAGACAACTCGAAGGCTCAAACGGCAATTTATCAACTCAAGGCCGCAGTGGCCTACAGCACGACATTTTGTTTACTGTGCTTTGAAACTGATGGGACCCCATGTGGGGAATGTGCACTACACACAATAACAGAGCAGTCAGAACCCTTCTCTCTATAGCCTTTATTTCCTCAGGTGTTCGCACTAAGAGTCATTAGTCATAAGAATAATTTTGAGGCAAATGATACTGGCCGAGCTGCCTGCGTTGAGAGAGACATTGATTAATGGAGCGGGAGGCATAAAAGGCAGCACTGAAGGTGACCTATTTAGAACAAATATATGTCTAAAAAAAACAGAAGGAAAAATGTCATTCTGCTGTGAGATGTCCCTCATTTTTGAAATGTCATGTGGGCTTTGACCAAATAAAATCGTTGTTCCCATTTGATTTAATGATGTGGTATTTTTATACTGCGCTTACAGCATCAGCTGTATCTGCAAAATATGCTACTAGTTCTTGCAGTGAAACTCTTCATGATTATTTAATAATTACAGAAATAACTTAATGTCATTGTTTGATGTGTTTTGTGGCCTTTTTAAAAGGAGTCTTAGATGCACTCGGAATAAAATCAGACACACATGCTTTGCCTACTGCTAATAGAGATCTGCACTAATTCAGCTTAATGTCAAAATCCTCTATCAGACAGTGAAATGGATTTAAGTCATATTATCCCCAAACTTCTCCTCTGTTTGTCACTACTGATTCTCTTCAGCTCAAAAAGTGGCAGACAAAAGCTCATATTAAAAGCACTGAAGTGTCCCTAGAAACTCCCAAATCTACTCCTGCTTCATAAACTGTTCATCGGAATGCTGTTTGTAACAAACAAACAAAAAATCTTCTCAACCCTCGGCTGTTTTTGACATCTCTGATTCACCGCCAGTTTTTGCATTGGTTCAGTGACAGAAATAGATCTGGTATAGAGCTCAGTGATGGCTGTTTCCACCAGCTGGAGAAACAGTTGACCAATCTGAGCTTTGTAAAACTCTGGCTACGAAACAGTTGGGATTCAACTGTGTTCAACATAAATAAAACAGAAGTCATAATTTGCTAATCCTATATTTATTTTTTTTTACATAAACTCAATTGAAAACAGTACAGAGACAATGTATTTAAATGTTTTGCCTCATAAGCTTCATTAATCTTGTAAATTATTGCTTATTCCGAATGTGGCGCCAGGGACAAATTTTAAAATGAGGTGGAAGCAACAACAAAAACAAAACCAGAGAGAGTTGTTAAATCCTCTAAAAACCCAGGTATACAGGTCCATTGGTGACAAAGGTCTAGTATCACGAATGGGTATGAAAAGGTCATCCTTGAAAGGCCCAGTCAGTCACAAGCAAGGATGAGTCAAGGTTCACCACTATGTGAAGGACATTATTGTATAAAAGACATAACTACCAAAACTACTGAAACTATCGAAAACACTTTGGAAACTGTTGATGGCAAACTGAATCCCATTGTAAATGATCGCAATCTTCACAATGGGATTCACAATGCTGATATAGCTACATCCATGAACAAAACTCATATAAAATGACAGGAGTGAAATGATTAAATCAGAAGAATGTTGTTTTTTTAATAGAAATAATAAGTCTACACTGTCTCATAGTAAAAACGATCCACTCCAAGCAGCTTCAACCACAGTATCAATGTGAAGCTGCAATTACTTTCTCTTGTTTATGATTGGTGGAGACCAATACCTCACCGACTTCTATCCACTGAGTTGTATTTGCTCACTCTGAGGCAGACATGTGACTCAGGTCATTTGGTCCCAGTGTCAGGTAAGTTTCAAATAATTGTTTCTTGGGCAAGTCAAGTCAAGTAGAGTCCTTAGTTGAGGTAAGTCAAGTGTGCCAATACAGTGCTCTATAGACATCTAGAGTCTTTCTATACAAGCTTGGTGGTCAAACACCAAGGCAACCCTACTTACAAAATAAAATCAACAAGAGACAAATCATTTAATTCATCGTGTCTCAAGTCCCGGGTACTCAACTTCCGAGTGAAAATCGAGTCTTTACCATTGTTGATAATGTATATGTGTCTGCTTGTTAAAACATAGTCTAATTTGGATAAGAACCTGAAAATTGTGGGTTAGCCAGCTTCATGTTGTCTGTGCAGGTTATCATCGGTAGAAGTTTGTGTCAGTACTAATACAAGTCAGAGCAACGTGGAGAACAACAACCCGGAGCTCTGTTCATGCCTCGCACATGCATGACAGTATAAGGTATATGTCTCTGTATGTTGTGTGTGTGTGTGTGTGTGTGTGTGTGTGTGTGTGTGCATGCGCGCTCACTGGATTCTTCTGTGAGCATTTCTATGTGTACTCACATATGCAGGATCTCTGGTGTTCAATTCAGATGACTAATTTGCCAGCTGCCTTTTCTCGTCCCTGAGCCAATTTACCAATGATGATTGACATTTAACACCAGTGTGATGCATGATTGGTCACTTCACAGCTTGGTGATTGGCCATTGCCCACATAAGACCAACGATGATTGGCATTTGTGCACCGACACGTAAACACACAAGAGTCTCGTTATGATGGTCATTTGCTAGAGCAATGACACACAATCAGACTGGGTAACTTTTACCAACAGAGATGTATTCGAATTCACGTAGACAGTGGTATGGATGTGACAGAAAATGCATTAATCACAAAGCCTCACGGTGCAGATGTCACGGTTTGGTGAGAGTATATGTTGGTGGGTATTACTGACAGTTGTATCTGAGTGGAAATACATCCACTATGCTAATGTACGCAATCACCGAGATATGTCACTCACTGGAGCTAGGTGTAAAGGAAATACATACATGTGAAAACAGACATGGCCAAAGACACTGCTGAGGCAATTTGCATTTACATAATACTTACATTTTTCTTTTTTTGATATATCAGTCCTACATAAAAAATATGAGTGTGTGTTCACACAGGCTGTATGAAATATCTCAGGTGGAACTAGACAGTTTGGTGGAACAAACTGTAAAAATGAAAAATGAAAAGAAACCCAGCCTTACAAGCATCAGAATTAACCTAAAGTCAGTTCAAAATAATAATAATAATAATAATAATAATAATAATAATAATAATAATAATAATAATATCAGCATCTTTGCTTCTGTTTGCTGTGATGACACACATCGGGGACAGTGCTTCTAGGGGGTGCTATAGCCTCCCTTAAGCCCCCTTTTACTAGTGTCTTGTCATAAAACAAAGAAACCTGTAAAATTTAATAACCTGCCACTAATTTGGATTCTTGGCTCCACGCGTGATCGCGCACGTATGCACAGTTGACAGACGTACACTAATAGCAAAACTGTGTAGTTAGAAACTTGACCGGACAGAGAACAATCTCTAGAGGAAACAAAATTCAACTTTGAGCTTCTAAATTAAAGATTTTTAGACAGCTCTTGATGGAGCTCAGGATTTATCAGCACGATGGCTATTTTATGAACCTGGTCTGTGTGTGTAACTTTGGGACATGCAGAAGGACATTTCTGTTCATGTCGGCCTGTTGAGAGATTTAAATAACCGAAGTTGACATTAAAAACTATATTTATATTGAATGTGATGTATTTTATATTTGCTTTTACTGAAAAAGAAAAAAAAAAACAACACTTTCCCATGTATTGGTCAGGGCCCCCCTTAGCACTGGCAGAGACCTTAACCATTTTCGTTTTTGAATTTGACTGGCTGTATTTTTTTCTCCCTCCTGACGGCATCATTGCACAACTTTATTGCCTCATAAGGTTACCCATTTATCATTTGATCTGAAAACAAAGGCAGGAAATGCTTTCAATCAGCGTAATTTAGGCAGTCAGTGGCTGTGCAGTCACATTTTCTTTTCATGCTGGGGCCTGCTCACAGCAGTTTGATTTTCACTCATCATTCAGCGATATTGTCTGTCATTAATTTAGGATGGGATGTTTTGTGTTAATTACTAAATGTGGCGCTTAATTCCCTGGACCTGATTTTGTTTCCAGCCTTTGGTCTTTGGAAGCAAAATAATAAAAAGTCTGTCTTTATAAAAATGAAAATTAACAAATCTTCAAGTGGCCCAAGGTTAATCTCCGTCATCAGGATGTAGATATGTGTCTGAATATCTTTTTCTGCTCCAGCTGCCATGTGCATGTGGATCAATATCATATGGACTGAGGCTACAAGTTACCAGCAAATGCGACAAATGTTTAGTGACAAGTGTGGCATTCATACAGTCTGTGTTGCTGTGAGGCAAAGTATCCTCCTGCCATGTGTCATCTTTGTGTGTGTGTGTGTGTGTGTGTGTGTGTGTGTGTGTGTGTGTGTGTGTGTGTGTGTGTGTGTGTGTGAGATTTCAGCTGCATTTTTCTGCATAAGCCATACATTACAATAAACGCATTAAAAGTTTATTTCAATTAAAAGGCACAGCAAGCAGTCGACTCTCTGTTTTTTTTAATTTTTTACTGAGACAGCTGGAAGGCAGCAGTGTCGACAGCAGAGGCAGCCCCGAGGAGAAAGTTGTGTAGGGATTCAGTCTTAAGCTAATTAGAGCACACAGGCAGCAGACTTAACCACTTACACTGTCGTGTGACACCTGAGCGCAAAATATTTTGTCAGCGGAGTCTTCAAACCTTAACCCAGGAAGTGATAGTGTCAAGCTCCAGGTGGTGAGCAGCACCAATTTGTCATGTCAACTCCTCAAAACCTCCTGTCTCGGCTGTCATCTTGTCCTGTCGCATTATTGGATGGGATGCAGCTTATTAATGCAGCTTAGGGGAAAAAAAAAAAGTTTCCCCTCTGCTCCACAATAATTTACTCCATGTAAGCTACACCTTTCTGCTTCTATCCACTCATACCTGTTCCCAGTTTCATCGCTTAAGCTGCATTACTGTGACAATATTTATTTCCTACTTGTACACGCTGACCTCTAAGTGTTTAATTACGAGTGGGAATCTCACGCTCTTCTGAGCATTGCATTTATTCTGCAACTTCTTATATGCAAAGTAACAGCAAATTAGGAAGAAAAACACTTGAAATAAATGCCCAATTTGGTTTGTTGTCAGCATGATGAGGAATTGTTATTTGATGTGTCTGCCAAGTAACAAAATGCTCATAGGAAACAAATCTGTAAAACAGTCACTGGAAAACATGTTTCACTGGTTTTCACAACAATTCATACTCTATTTATCTCCAATGTATTCATGTGTAGCAACAAAAGTGTTCTTGCTGTGTTTTGTAACTTTCGTGATATAATAGAAAGGCAACGCACACCGGTGGCCGTGATAAGATGCTGAGCGCTGTACTGCATTACTTTCTAGTAATCCTTTCATCACCCAGGAAACCGGCAGTGACACCCAAAACTTCCAACTATATGTTTAAGGTCATATGGTTATCATAAACCAAGACCATATATGTACTGTATGTATACACTAATCGGGCATAACAGTATGACCACCTGCCTAATATTGTGTTGGCCCCCCCTTTTTCTGCCAAAACAGCCCTGACCCATGGAAGCATGGGTTCCACTAAACCCCTGAAGGCGTCTGACACCTTTCTATCACAACCAGCATTAACTTCTTCAGCAATTTGAGCAACAGTCGCTCTTTCTGTTGGATCGGACCACATAGGCAAGCCTTCGCTTGCTCTGATTTGATAGATACTGACCAGTTTTGGAAATGCTCTGACCCAGTCGTCTACACATCACAATTTGGCTCTCTTCAGACTTGCTCCAGTCCTTACGCTTGCCCATGTTTCCTGCTTCTAAAACATCAACTCTGAAGACAACCTGTTCACTTGCTGCCTTATATATCCCGCCCACTGACAGGTGCCATGACGAAGAGATAATCAATGTTATTCACTTCACCTGTCAGTGGTCGTAATAGTTTGCCTGATCGATGTATAGTATATAGTATGTGTGTCTATGTATATAGTTTATATGTAGGTACCTTTTGCGATGTTAGTCCTAACCACCCCCTGCTGTTATGGCCCACCTTTAAGCCTGATTTATGATGTGGTGTTCAGCACTTTTGATAAGTGGTACTCCATAGTACTGACATATTTTTGAAGGGAAAAGTGTTCCTTGAGACTTGAAATGATGTGTTGTTGCGTCATGGATGTCGTGCAACTCTTTTATTTCTGTTGAGTGACACTCATAAGTGTTGAGCGTCTTATCATAAATTAGGCTTTAGGCAGGGCTTTTGGGGGAACAACACCTGTTCGCTGACCCCAAATCAAACACAGAAAGACACCTTAAAACTTGCAATAGAACGCAACATAAATTAAGACTGCTCAAAGAAACAGGAGTCCCAGCCACAGAGGTAGCAAGACCAGCAGTACTCGTGCCAGAGGCCTCTCTCCTCTGATGCTGGCACAGGAGCTTTTTAAGCCTCATTCCCATGCCAGGTGCACCTTATTCAGCAATCAGACATAGCATATGGCCCGAGCTAGAGAAAAGGGTACAAAAAGCAAAGGCAACATAACCCTACAGTATACAGTATGTAAACAAAGGAAAAAATAAGCATTTTTTTCACAGAAAGAAAAACGTTCCTACTGAACACATTCCAGACACCTTAAAAACACTTTGGGGAAAGTACATTGATAAAATATAGGCATCATTTCTGGAAGAAAACATACACCTTGTTATACACCTTCTTTTACCCCCAAGAAGTCCAATTCTACCCTCTGCACAACTGTAGATAAGCAGCAGGTTATTATTTATTTATTGTGTGAACGTCTCAGTATGTCTGGCAACTGCATATCAGCTTATCTGTTCACATAAATTCTTGCAAGCTGTCACCACGATTATCTCTCCCATTATTACCTATCATTACCATATGACATAAACATGCTCACTTTCATCATGATCAATTTAAATGTCAGTTGATTGATCAAATCTAATCAGTGTGCTTTTTATTAAACCGATTAGCTAAACCTTCTGCTTCCAGCTCCCGGTGCTTGGTGCCGACATCTGGCCCGCACCTTCCGTCCCACACCGGTATCATCACCACAGACTGTGTTAAATACGGAAAGTGAAGCCAATACGGAAGTTGTCTGAACCTACATTCTTTCTAATGGCAGGCAGGGGGACGACTCCACCAGCATAAAAACAAAGTAAGATTGTATGTAAGCTTATGAGAAATTTGACCCTACTTCTCACTTTGATTTTAACAGATTCTGTATATTCTGTATGTAAGATTCAAGATGGTGACGGCAAAAGTGCTGAAATCCAGTTGTCGAAACAGCAGTAGGTAAACCAATGTGTGACATCACAGTGGGTTTACAAGTCTGTTTATTTTCTATAACAAACGTAACTTAAAATGTGTCAGCAAGTCTTGTTTCACTGAATTTGTGTTCATAGGCGCCCACTGCCCCCTAGTTTCATTCCTAAATGCGTCCTTCAACAGTAAAGTGGGCGGTCGAGACATATAAAAGACCTGTTCAGCAAATCTGAGGGGCGATTGATTTTCATCCCTTTTCCGGCAGAAAATCTAAATCTGGTGATATCCATCCATCCCTTTCCATCCACCATCTTCCCTCGCTCTCTGTCCCTCTCCCATCTGTGCATGGAGATCTAAATTTGTTTACATCCACCTGCTCTTTTCCAGCCCTCCATCTCCCTCACCCACTGCCTAGATCCCTCTTTCTCTCCCTTCAATCTGTCCCCGGCTCTAAATGTGTTTACGTTCCTCTGTCTGCTTGTCTTTACTCGGATGGAAACACACCTAATGTCTTTCTTTTTCAGGGGATTTTATGCCTTTCATATCTGCCTCTAAATCAAAAGAGAAAAGTTCAGCTGTGGTCATACGCAGGACACGGACACGCTTCCCTCACCTCTTTCCTTTGTCACTCACACACAAATACAAATGTGTAGTCAATGTGGCGTGCACACACACACACACACACACACATGCAGACGGAACAACATCAGACTGCTCTTGGACAAGTGGCTGAATCTTCCTGACAGGCCTGTCTCGGAGGGAAATAAAAGAGAGGGTTGGAGCAGAGATGGGAAGGGAAGGGACGGGAGAGGAGGGGAGGGGGAGCGGACATGATGGAGTGAAAGATGGTGGAGAGAGGGAGAGAGGCGGTGAGAGTGACAAGGAGAGGCAGAGGGGAAGGGAGGAAGAGTCACAGTGACACATGAGGGGAAGGGAGTTGCGTTTGGCAGACAGCAGCTGGAGGGAATGATCAACTCAGCTGACACATCAGTTCATATCACCGCCGAGCGGCGGGACAGATGGAGGGAGGGTGGGATGGAGAGAGCGAGAGAAAAGGACATGTGGTTAAGAAACAGAGAGACGGTGAATACGTGTGAGAGGAATAAAAGGAGACAGCAAGGTGGGGAGGGAAGGAAGGGGAGAGGAGAAGACTCAAGGATGGAGGGTAGTTTGGTGGCAGGACAGAGGTAAAGGGAGAAGGGAGTCAGATGCGAGAGGTGTGGTTTGGAAGGAAGACACATTAAAAAAAAAGGTGAATGGAAGAGCCGAGCGAGGATGAGCTAGAAGGAGCGAGAATATGAAGCAAAATAGAAAAGTGACGGTGGGATGTATACGGTGGTTGTATATGGATGAGGCAGTGTGCGGCGTGAGTTGTAAAATCAATTTCATACTTATTTAAAGGACCATCTCCTCTCATCTAATCTCCTTTACCTTGAATTTCCACCCCCGTATTCATCGCCTCCATCCATTTCTTCCCCCACTGCCTGGCACTCGATTCCCACACCTTCTGCCTCTACTTGAATCATTACACTACGAATCAGGTAAAGCTCAGTGGGTATTGAGACACAAGACAAGGCAGCTTTTATTACACTTTCACAGTTTTACACAAGTTCCAACATTTCAGATGTTAAAACAGTGTTTAAATGAATAAAAAATACTCAAGGAAAAAGTGGGTGTTTTTTTTTTTTTTTCCTAAGTGCAGTAATTAGTGTAAGTGAAGAAAATGAAGAAAATTCAGAGACAGGGTTAAAATTTAGACTAGAATCGGCTAAATTTGTGTTTAAATGGTAATGGAAGCAAAATGTCTTAATTTAAGAAGTCGAGTCGAAGATTTATTACAACTTGGGCCAAATCTTTGTGGTAATTACAAGGATTCCTTCGTCATATAGCCAAAAAATACATGCTGTTAAATCCACACTCTTGAGGCTGCACTAAAAACGTTTGTAGAAGAATGACAGAGAGTAGGAACGATGCCCGGCCATTAACTGTGTCATCCCATCTTCCCCCTTTCATTACATTTACTTTACACCATTGCTGATGTTTGAATCATCTGCCCCCTCAAGAGGATGCCAGTTAGTACACTAGCTAATGTTGCTAATGCTAGCTAGGTAACATTGGGGCAGTACAGCACGCTGCATACTGTAGAACTCAGCCACAAACTGGCACTCACCAACGAAAAACAGATACCACATGATTCCAACGGTGTTACACTATTGGCTCACAAACCTTGTTAGAAGCTGGAACCAACTGTCAGATTTTTTTTTACACAGAGATAAAGACAACGATAACTTTGATTCACATGACTGAAACACAATCATAATGACATTTTCAATCGAAAATATACTTTTATTCTGCACCTCTCTACAAGGTCTTTGTCTACACAGGCATTTTTTCAATATGACCTTTAAGAATAAAACAAATCACAGATAGCAGACTATAATTATATGTAATAAAAGCATTAAAATACAATATAATGCACTGGAATGATGTGTATGTGGACACAACATTATTAGGTTTATGAAAAAAAAAAAAGTACATTACAGTTGTGAGGCAACAAATAATGTAGACATTCCAGTGGAGGGTGACAATGCAAAGGACTCACAGAAGGCAACGTGCTGCAGCTATACAAATCTCAGAGGACACAGTTCACAAACCCTGAGAAAACAGTGATGTAGTTGTTCTAGCACTTATGAACAGAGACTCTGTCTGCTCGTTCTTGTCCTGTCTGACTTCTCTTCTTTTGGGATTTTAGATATTCACTTGACTGGGTACAGTCTTATCATAGTCAATAAAAAAGATCCAAGTTTTCTTAAACTGAGTCTACCTTTCAATGACTTGCATTTTCACCAACGGAAAAAATTATCTTTTAACACTTTTTCCAAAGCATCTTAAAATATGAAGGTGTGTGAAAACAGCTGCAAAAACAAAACAGAGCAGAATATGTCACAAGAGTCAATATAAATGAGTCACATCACTCTCTCTCTCCTTGTTTCATGATATATAAATACGCTCATTATACTGTATGTGTTGCACCGATAATTGCCTGGAGAGATGATAACACATTCGGTTAATGCGTTGCTGTGATTCACTGCTCATTCTAGCATTTACATATTGGTGAGGTGCCAAACACGACTGTGGTTTGAGCTTTGTCACACGAGGCCACCTGCCCTGTCCATGTCCACAGTCCATGGCATCACTGAGGCAGACCAGCAGCTTACTGTCTGATGACAGCCATCCACATGCCACAACCACAAGTGAGTATACTGGTTATGATTGTTTCAAGATGTTCAATATGCTTGAGGTTTGAAGATTTTGTTTTGTGTGGGTGTGATGGGTGACAGCTGACTGATTTGGTTTGGTTATAACTTCATTACAAGACCTTTGGCTTTGGGCCTTGGTGTGGTTCAGGGTTTTCTGTGAGCCGCCTGGGCCTGACTAAATTGGGCCTTGGGATGGACTTTGAGGCAAATTCATTAATTCAAATCTCTATTCCTGATTCTAGTCCAACATCCCCTCCAACCTCTCAATTCATCTCATTCATCCAATAGCTCTACTCCATTCATAGACTGGCTGTTTTCCTCATTCCCATGTGCAGCTCATCTCATAGTCTCCTGCACCTTCCACCAGATGAATCAAGCGGAAGAGTTTTGACTCTGCATAAAAAAACTTTTCTTAATATAATTATTTTGCATCTCATCAATGAGTCACAAAATCTCTTCATGTCAAGCCTTTACACTATGAACTTTAGTTAAATTATTTTTTAGGTGCACAGCTTCAGTCATAATGAGGGAGAGATAAGTTACTTCCCGACACAGATTGATCCTTTGGAGTCTGGGGATTGAAACAGTGACCTTCAAGTAAGTAGTCATCTTCTCTCAATAGAGGAAAAGTTATTTTTAATCAGTTTTGTTACTGAAGAAATAGATGAATATAACAATTTTTATCCTAAATGGTAAAAATCACGTTGAAAATTATTTTAAAAAGAGAAATCAGAAATTTGTGGAGTTTATGTTCTGGAATCATTTGACTGCAGCAAATCATGATCTCCTGAATTTTCAGTGGATTTTTGTCATTCTCAAAACGCAGGTTTCATAGAATAAATGGATGAATTATTGGAAATGATTCAAAAACAAAATGAGGTCTGCCTCGACTCTCAGACAGGACACATAGGAGATGGTATGCTATTACTCTGCTGTGGTGACAGATTGGGCTGATGATGGGACGAACTTCCCAAAAAGTGCAGAGCATGACAAAGCAGACTTGGTGATCTGACGCCGGGGTGACAGCCGGATGACAACCGCTGTACATTAGGTTCAGTGAAGCAGCTGGTCTTGTTTCTTCAGCATGAAGAAGAGAGGCTCAGACAAAGCCTATCTGAGGCCGCAGAGGAGGTACACAGCGTGTGCTCTCCTCTGTTGTTGCGTTCAGTGACAGGCTGCAGAGTTGGGACCCGTGGAGCCAAAAAGGCTTTAAAAAGTCAAAAACTTAACTATGAAGGCAGATTACAAAATAAAGGATTCATACAGTAGTGGGCAGCTTAACATGTGGCCTCAGTGATCTTTGCCGTCTTTCTTCTCATCTCATTTTGACGTTTTGTGTAGCTGTTAGTGAAAGTTTGAAAGGCCCCCTGCTCACGAGGGTATTTTGCTCAGAAGTTAGGAAAACCTGCAAAAACCAAAATGCACTCCATCGCAACGGACCAATAAACACTCTGCTGATGGACAATGCATTGCCAGTTGGTTGGTTTTAGCTTGTATGGCAGGCAACTGGTAACATAGAAAATCATATTATAGCTAAACAGTATGCTAAAATATGTCTCTGAAAACATTCTGGGTATTTTGATATCTATAGTTTACCATAGTTCATTAATCACCAAAGAAAATGATGTCATCCACAGTTACACTTCATTTATTGCATTAAAAATGTAGATAATCTGAGTAACTGTTGTGCCAAAGACTTTCATAATGTTTCTTTCATCATTGTAAATCAAATCCTAACAGCACCGTATGACATATGGGCAGCAGAATCATATATCGACGTTAAACATCTGAGATAAGTCATGTGGGCTAATTAAGTCATCAGGAAAAGCACACTGACAGAACAAAGTCATCACTTATGACAACAGCACATTTATCTTCAGAATCAGATCAAAACTTTTCCCTGACAAGAAATCTGTGTATAAATATATTCTACATAGAACGAAATACAACTGTTTTGACCGTTTTATTTTCATAAACAGAGAGTCACAGGCCAACAGTCCCCCCTTTGGCTCAGTCATGTTCATTTCCTTTTGCATTTTGTGGCACTAGATGTTTGCTATATTTTCCACTCCTTGGTGTCGCTGCTGTCAGTGTCATGCAGTGTCTGTCCTAATGAGGGCGGATGTGTCATAACCACACGGCCTAAGAAAGCATGTGGTCGATACGATGAGGCAGGCTGGGGACGTGTGAGTGTGATTGCATTTTGCATGAGGTCCGTCTGTGTGTGAATGTGCTGGTGAAAGGACATTGTGTGTGTGTGTGTGTGTGCGTCCATTCATTTCAGTTATGCTTTGTTCCAGTTGAATTTTTACATAACTTTTCCTTCTGTTATGGTGCTGTGAGCAAAGACACGCACACGTCCATACACACACACACACTCACAGACACACACACACGCAAACTCAAGTACATTGTCTCTCTCTCCTCTGACCTCTTTTCTCTTCGCTGTGTCCTCTTTGTCGTACTCACAGATGCACAAACCACACCCACACACAGATGGTACTTGACAAGTCGATGCAGCATCTGTGCTTGTATGCATCGATGTACCTACTAATCATTCACTTATTATGTTTAATCAACAGAAAAAGGAGTTTACCTGGAAGTCCTTACAATTCTGTGATTATGTGCCTTCCTATAGACTTCAGGTTCTTGTGTTTTACATGGTTTCGATCCACCTTATACCTACAGCGAACAAAAAAATCCCACCAACACCCACTAACATCTGGCTCTTGTCTTTAATTTTAGCGGTGTTCATTCAGCATTTACTCCTGTGTCAAATTACCCTGCAGTAGTCACGGGTGTTCCCTCCCCCAGCTCCGATTGGCTGTGATGAAAACACAGCAACCATGTTTGAACATCGTTCCATCTGCACAAAGTTTGAAAGAGAGACTGAAGTAGAAGATGTGTAAAAAGTAACCACTACTAACTTGCTAGCTGCCCCATTGAGTACTGTACATGTGCAGCTCGCAACAAAGATGAGGAGGAAGAAGCATCTCACTCCTTAGTCAGTTCCATCATCAGCTCCGGAAAACAGTTTAGATGGTCTGAAGCGCAGCGTGATATTGCGTTTAACAGAGGTGACAAAAGTGCTCACATTTGGTACTTAAGCAGAAATATAGATACTTCTTAACAATATTCTCAATGTTCATGTTCATGTGCAGAGACTGTGGTGATACTATGAGCTGTGTTTTAAAAATAGCGATTTTGATGCTATCATAGTATTTGCCCCCAGCACTCCATTGAAAATGAGTTTGACCTGAAAACTAAAATACAGTCATATTAAAAGTGGTACTTTCGTCATTGTTATGCTTTTAAACAAACGTTAAACTCGGGTACATTCACAAAAAGACCCTAGGTTGCATTTTGGCGAGAGTACAAATGTAAAAATTAAAAATGATTTTTTTCTGTCAGTGATACAAAATACGTTTTGATAAATTGATAAAAAAAAAAAAAACAACAACAAAAAAAAAAACTTCTCGCCACACAAAGTAGGATCGTTTTGCACAGTTCTGGTTTAGAGAAAAAAAAAAAATCACTGGACACGTTCTGTTTGCTGCAAGTTAAATTTCAGACAGAATAATTAAGACTAAATTGATTAGAGGTCCAGCATGACCACCTAGATAACTCAGCTTTACAACAGCTTTGGTACTGTCAATACGATACTTAACATACATTACTTTTAATAGGATTTGTATCTTTTAACGCTTTATATAAAAAAAAGCAGCTAACTTTTGACAGGCTTACTTAACGGCGATGTGCAAATCACTTTTCTATTTCAGCAACAGAAAACATTAGGATCAGCATGAAAACTAATTTAATCAAGTTGTTTTTCTATGTGAGATATTCACGCATCTCTACAGGAATCCCAAAATCTTTAATTTAGCCTCCGCATAAGCTTGTTCTCAAGTTTATTTGAATCAAGGCAATCAAAGCCTCTCGCAGGTAGCTGAGGCAGGTATGGATGTGTTGAGCCTCAGTAACAAATTGCAGACTGCTGGAAAAGATTTCAGGACATCCATGGCATCATTCGGGCTTCCCGCAGTTTATGGTGCTCGGATGGGCCTTTATCTGAGGTTTACTTCCTCTTCAAAGAAGGTGCAGTGAGGTTTTTGTGTCTCTCCAAGGGACTCATCTGCTTTCTCTAGGAGTGACAATACACACATATACTGTATATGACACAGACATACAGAAAGATAAGAGAAAAGTGGTTCACCTGACAGAGTTGTTATATAAATGTTTAACGCTGTCTTTGTGGGGAGTTGACGTAGATGAATAACTACTGCTGGCACACAGGGGACGTTAGCCTTCAGACCTTTTGGCTTAAAAGCCTTTTCTGACAGAAAATGTATTTACTTTAACCCAAACCCAATCAACCTCCACGGATGAGGTTGAAAAAGTAACGAGCCTGTTTTTACAATGTAAGGAGCAGAAAGTCCAAAAAATTGTTTTTAAATGTAGGGAGTAAAAGTAAAAAGTCAGAAAAATAAATACTCAAGTTAAGTATGGATACCTGAAAAATCTACTAAGTACATCTCTGGCATTTAGGGTGTGTCCACGTTTATTTTACTTGTTAAACAGTGGATAATGTGGGTGCAAAGTGCAGCGCGTGGGGCAAAATGGTTGTATTTCTCTCTGAATTAGTCATGGGTGTGTTGTGGGTGGAACATTAATTAAACCTCAGTGTTGTATCCCTTTCCCTTTAAGAGCCAGGTGCATCAGGGCCTGGTACATATTAAACAGCAGCACTCGTCTTCAGTAAGGGACAAGTATGTGGTCCTCGACTGCTGGACTCTCTGCCCCGCTGTTCCACAATCACCTGTCTTATTGTTGATTGTTTTAAAGTCCTGACACGCTGACAGGAACGTTTAGTACATGTTCAATGTTCTTCTACACCTCAAAAGGTCAGACACACAGTCCAGATTCATCGAGTAAAATAGTTTGGAGTGAAGCAGCGCTTGTCTAAAAAAAATGTATTTAAGAGGCTACAAGCTAAAGAGGCTAATTCAGATTTCTCTAGAGTTTCCTCTCCAGCTTTTCTTTTTGTTAATAAAATGAGCCAGGACATTTGTTACAGTACATTACTGCGTTTGTGGAAATGTTTATAACTGAAAACAGCCTCTCAAAACATTAAATCAGAGCATACGCACAGTGTGAACCCGCTTGTGGAGGCGCATCTTACTGTCTGAATGATGCGCTCTTTAAATAGCAAGAACAGACTGTGCCTTTGACTTTACACCAGTTTGTTGGTGGTCTGTGGCGCTGTTGCTTTCTGCTGCGTCAAGATAGAAATCTGCCATCAGTGCGCCCGACCACACCTCATTTTAAGACCAGGGGCACACAGGTGGGTGCAAATACATTTGCTATTTCTATGAATAAATATTTACAATTTATTACACAACTCTTCTTAATGCTGTAGAATGCTCCATTCACTTGAATGAGCCTTTCCAACGTTCAATTATTTTCATATAATTGAACGCTGCTAAGCATATTTGACCGTCGTCAAGGAAAGTGGCCTCTTTGCCTCTGATTCATGTATTTCGTATGACACCGTGCTCTTGAATCTTTGCTCCACAAGTAGTCCGATCACTTATCATCCCAGCTTATTCAGTCAGCGACGTCAGTGACGTCAGCTGATATGTAGCCTACTTCATATCGGAAAAAACATCCTAGGCCACTAGTATGGATGAGTTTCACATTGATTTTAACTCTCCCCAAACTCTAAAAACACTATGAATGGTAACAAATAAACTGTAAAAACACACACTGTCTGAAGTTATTTTTGTGTTGGCAAGCAGCTGTGTAATAAGCGGGATGATGTATAGAATGGCGGTCATTATCGGGCAAATAAGTCTCGGACGAATCAAACTTACTTAAAAACAAGCAATGACACTTGCCCTGCATTGTGTGCAATCTTGCACAGAGTACACAATAGAGCCCTGTGTGTCAAATCTGTTTATGTTGTGTCAAATGTTATTGGACTTTTTTTCTTTATGAAGACCAGTTTAATCTCTTTTCGATGTGGTCTAAAGTCTAAGATCTGCCTCCTACCGGCCCTTGTTTTTCCAGTCTATTGGTGATGACAAACAACCTTAACAAATGACTTTAGAGGGTAAAGAAGTTAAAAAGAAAATGCAATAAATGTATTGTTTTTAACTATGGTGTGTGTTTTTGCACAGTCAGTTCGGTGTGAAGTAAAATTTCAAGACTGCTTTCAGTTTAAATGATCTCATTTTCATATTATTGTGACTGATTGATACTTGCATGCAAACAAACAAACTAGAAAATGCATAAATAACTGGTTTTTGCATCCATTTTTTACAATTTGAAGTCAAAGCTTCAAGACTTTTTTTATGCACACAAAGGAGATAATCCAACCTGACAGGTGTGACGTTAGCAATATGCTGACAAAACAATGTGACTAGTGCACAGGTGTGTTTTGGACTTGTCACAACAAAATGCCACTCTAAAATGTGCAGTTTCATCACACAAACACAATGCTATAGACTGTCACGGCGAGAGCAGACGAGGCGGACCCAAATGCACGAGACGGGAGGGACATCTGTTGCAGAACATTATTGCGAAACGCAAGGAAACATCAGGAATGCGAAAACACAACAGTTGACTTGACAAAGACTGAAGTGAAGACTGGACTCGAATATTATAAACCAAACCAACAAGGGGGTGAGGTGTGGGTGGAAAGAGGTGGAGAGACACAGGTGAAACAAATGAGTGTGGGATACAAGAGAGCAGGGAAGGAGAAGAACACTGGGAACAGGTGCTGAACCAACTTGTAGCCAACTCGAGTGGCCAAATGCTCACCATCGAAGCTATTTGGTAAGGTCGATGAGGATGAGTGCATGTCGCATAGATTGCACATTTTAGATTTTAAAGGCCCACACACACTGCCCATAATCAAACCAAAGGCCAACTGCCTTTATCCGACCCCTCCGTTGCCTCTCCTTTGACCCATTCGGCAGAAAAGTTGCATTGAACACATCACTTCAACATGCTGCCAGCTCCACCGTAGCGTGTACATTCTGCACTTGCAAGAGATGCAATAAGCCTCTTTAACAGCGGGTGGCACTAGTCTTGTGCCAGTACTCCAAAACATGAAAACAGGAAATAATGTAACGAAGTGCATAGAAAAACAAAGCGCACACAGGATTCCGCCCCTCCCACACACCGCGCTGATTCATTAGCACACCGCCAATCAGAATGGTCATACAGTAATCACACAACCAATCAGAGTATCCAATGGCCCAGGCGGCCTACAGCCAACCTTCTCAGACTTCACAAGTTGAATCGGAGCAGACACTGTCCGCGTGGTTCCAGAAGCTTCCAACGCAGCTGAACACACCGTACACATTTGTTCCCGAACTCATCCGAGTCTCCCCAAACGCCTCAAACGGCCAACGGTTGGCCCGGTGTGTTTCAGGCTTAAAGCACACCTGTGCTTTAATCACAATGTTTAATCAGCACCTTGATATTCCACACCTGTCAGGCAGATTGATGGTCTTGATAAACAAAACACACTTTTGCTCAGAATCTGAGAGAAATCATTATTTTGAGTGCCTTTAAATAGTCTTAAATCTCCTGCTTGAGTTTTACCTATTACTTTAATAGCATTTCTTTCCTAAATGAGGAAAGTCTCATACACAGTGAAAAAAATCATCCATCAGCAGCTTTCAGTGAGTTAAGTTTAATTTACCGTCCGGGGGCTGAAATGAGCCTCTCCGAGTGAAGCACAAACAAGGGCAGGGGAGTTGAAAGGATGAGACCATTAGTTAATGTTATGAAATTGTTGCAACAGACAGAGCTAGTTTGAGTCACGACGACCAAAAACAAAATTAAAGATGCAATTACAAGGGAAACAGTGCTTGGGCAACCCAAATACAGTAACACTATCCAACTGCTGCAACGTGGTTTTAGTCAAACTGGGAGATGGGATGATAAGAGACAGAAGGGATTTAAACAAGTCATATACATGCCCTGGCCTCTTGAGTCAACAGCATGGGCCCAGGAACTAAAAACTGAAGGTGATATTGTTTTATCATAAAACAAGGGGAATATAACCCTTGTTTTACACTTGGATGGTCTCTATAACCACAAGGCAGCCGGGCCACCCTGAGGAGAATAATGCCGCTCTGAACCAACTCCAGCACACTGTGACGACCTGTAACTTTCCATAAAAATCACCATATTTCAAAGGCATATTGAATTTAATCAATTATTAAATTGTGGGAAAATTAAATTACATCACTTTATTGGTCAAGGCCCGGTCTGAGCAGAATAAGAAGTGGTGATTAAACATTGATGTTGAAGGCGAACGTTCACTGAAGAGAAAATCCAGAGCGGAATAACAATCAGAGGAGTCTTCAGTGAAATAACACATAAAACTTCACTGCGTCTCATTAGAAGAAAGGAGGACGGTTACTGCTGGCTTTTGCCATCCGTGACATTCGATGCTCCCGATTAGCCAAAACAAACAAGCGTGCCACAAAAGATATCAGCACATCGAATGTTCGACTCCCACCGCTGTAGGGGCAAGTTACGTAAAACCTGAATTTCGGCACTGTTTCAGGGAAGTGGCACCAAACCAAAGTTCCAGATATTTTACACAAAACGAGAACAACTGATTTGCAATGTGGCAAATGTGGTGATTAGTAATGGAGGACATGTTTGAATAAGCTGTGGCCAGGCAGTGCAACCAAATGCTGTATCCAGCAGACAGGTTTTTTCAAGGTTCTTCACCGTTGACTCATGTCTCAGGATTCATGAGAGAAATGAGCAGTGGGATGTTATCTAATAACATGGAGCAGAGAGAGACAGTGGGACCAGCAGCTGCCGTGCGTCCTTCTGGGCGGCCGACTTGTCCTGAGGGACACCGTCGTCTCTGGAGAGCTGGTCAGTGCCAGGAGAGCTCTTTTCTCTTTTTTTTACTCCATTCTGCTCCCACTGTGGGTGGGGCTCCTCTAATAATTCAACAGCGCTGACTCCTAAAAGTCGTCCCATGTTAACATTTGTAAATATGAGTGCAAAACACTGAAGAATATAAAACCTAGACTGGTCAGGTCCTTGAGGAAGCTACCGGTTCCACTATGTTTATGTTTTGTGCAGAACCTCTGCCACCCGCTCCACTGGCTCACCTGAGATCCCACCACGCCGCCACCAGACGACCTTAACCTGCCTGCCTGCCTGCATACCTTTATCCTGATTTCCAGCCTCTGGTCTCTGCATTTTGGGTCCAAACAAAACCCAACCATAACCAGTGCCCACGTGAAAGAAGTGAGCTTTTTCACCAAGTCCTCAAGTGACCAAATAATTGTTTTAATAAATTGTTGGCCCAAAAAATGAAAATTCAATGGTTGTCTTCTCAACCACTTGCTGATGGAAAGTTCGTTGAAGTTTCATAGTATGCAAAGGTGCTTCAGAGCAAAACACGGGGGCCAAATTCTATTTAACAGCTAAGGTTGTGGGGGACTTTCAGATGTGGTGAAAGATAAAAAAAGTGGTTCCATGTAGCTCATCTGGCATAATCCTTTAGAAGTCTCTGAGATTCCAAAGTGATTAGTAAAGACTATTTTTACACCCTGAACTTGACCTATAAGGTTTGATAAGTGTAGGCAGTTTTTAAATGACATAGTCAAGGCTGGGGGAAGTTTCCAAAGACTGTGCTGGCATAATGATGATAGTGGGCCAACATGGTGAACAGTGAACAGGTGAAATGTGGCCACAAGTCAACCTCCCAACCAACCATCTGGCTGAAAAAAACATTAAACAGTGTACTTTCTTAAAAATCTTCTCCTCAGTTGCACTGCACAGCTTCACCAAAAGCCATCTGTTTACAGCACAGAGTCACGGTTAATGACTTGAAAAGGGAGGAGTGAAGAAGGTCATGATTCTGGGATCTGGCACCGACCGGAGCCTCATGAAGTGATAATCTACAGCTAAGTTACAAGTGACCAAGTATTTTCCTCTTGTGAGGACCGTTGTTACAGTTCTGTGTTGAGTCATGTTGACCCACAGAGGCTGGCGGCACGTGAGGTGATGGCATGGCAAACGATGAAGCACAAAAAGGGAAGTGAGGTTGTTTCTGTGTGGTATCCGGAGAGGGAACGTGACCTTGTGCGTGAAAAGGGAGAGGGGCGAGCTCTTGATGACACAAACAAGGGTGTTCCTTTTAATAACACAGCAAACTTGATATTTTGATATAACAGTTCAGTCAAAGCAGCCTCAAGATATCAAAATATACAATCCGATTCTGCCAATTATTACACCTGTCAGATTTGTTTCCTAGAGCAGCTGTAGTACATGAAACAACGTCGGGCTGCAGTATGAATCCAGCTTTACAGGGATCATAGCCAACAGCATGTAACCCTGACCTTTAATGTCTTGGATGCAAGAGGGCTCCTTTCAAATGTAAATCACCACACTTTATTTTCCCTCTCTCACCATGGCTGTATTATTTTATTTTTTTTTTTTAAACAGACAGACTAAGTGGTACCACTTTAGCCTAAGAGAAACACACTTGAGTCAGAGTTGTGTTGCGTGCGCCTTTTCACTCAGTTCACCATTGACCCTGCCCTCTCTGCCCGCAGCGCCACGCCTGTCATAGTATATCGGCCTCCTCTACAGCCACCTCTATCCCTAAAAAAAAAAAAAAACTCCTCACTGCAGCTTGTTACCTAATGACGATCCATATTTAATAACGAGTACATTTGTAGCCACAATGTGATGCACCTCTTGTGTATGTTTTCCTCTTTCTCATACATATGTCCGGGGGGTTATGACTAAACAGTTGTAGTGGCAGACTCGGGCTGTCTGAAGCGCAGGGGCCGAGAAAATGAAAACAGCACCAGCACATAGAGAGTGGTGATGCATTTTTGGTAAACCAGCTAACCAGCTAATTTTCTGGCAAGGGTAGCTTCCTCATACAGCACCGCATTGCATTTTCTGAACAGTGCTCCCTGACAGGATTAATCTGAAGAATCTCTCGGATGTACAGGTGTTTTCCAGAATGGTGGCTTTTTTAGAGTAATACTTCTTAATCAAAAGTGTCTTAATCAAAAGTACATCATGTTAAATATCTGACAGAGGCTCATGCATGCATGCTTGCAGTACTCATTACCAAGATGCATGTTGTGCATATTCAGCTCACTGGAAAAGGGGTTGGGACTCGTGATGCGGGGACAGGCACAGTGAGGTGGCCACTAACTATACCAGGGGGCCCATGGTTCTGAAATCACTTTACAAATCTGTGATGCTATATTCAGCCACATTTTGTGCAAATAACAGCATTTTCATTTTTATTTTTCACTGAGATTACCATTTTGCAACTTTTGACTGTGATGCAATTATGAAACTGTGCATATTTGGCAGGATGGAGTGCAGGGATTTGCATAACTACGAAGCAGTAAGCAGAAATCTGAACCATCAGTACAGAGCTGACAGAAAGCTGTAGGAAGAACTTGTTAAAGTCATTTAAGATCAAGTGGTGCAGTTAAAGCTGGATGCTGAGGTTCTTGTACACTGCCAAATGGGTTTGCGCAGTAGAACAAACTATCCTCACTGTAATAAACTTTCTGTCCGACTTATTTGTTTTTGTGAATACATGTCTTCGATCTGTTCTGTGTGATCAATCAATAATTATCATATTCCCTTTTTCCACGTTCATGTTCATGTCCATGTCACCCTGGCCTTTTCCATTTTAAGTCTTCTTTAAGACTCAGCACTCAAGGAGCAGCTGCTGATAACTGGAGCCAAACCCATCAGGACAGATGGCCTTGAGGTCTGAGTTAAAAGGTGCTAGTCTTTTACTCATTTAACTTCTGGCCTCGTTTTCCGTAATCCCCCCCCCCCACCGTCGAAGTGTCATCAATGAGTTGATCCTCTCGAACTGCTGGCTAACCATTATGCCGCAAACTTCATTAAAAGGGCTGAATTATTTCAGGCGTGCAGGCACACATACCTAATTTACCACCAGAGACACTCTTTACTGTGTGAAAAGAGCTGCATGTTGTGCGTCTCCAGGGAAATGTGAAGAAAAGAGAATAAATGCTTTTCTTTTCCTCCTAATGAATTTATTTCATTATTATTAACCATTGTTTTGAATTATGAACGAGACACAAAAATACATTATTGAGCGGCGGCGAATTACATCAGTCTGATTTTGTGTGCTCCGTTATGCTCGAGCCTGCACACTGAAATGTTCATTGATAATCTACGCTGACACAAAATGAAGTGAAAGTGGTACTTTTTTTTTTCTTCTTCTGCTTGAATGAGATATTTGTGTAATGAGGCATCAAACGATTCCGACCCTTCAATATCAATGTTTAGCTGCATATCTCCGGTTTACCGCATTACCATTCTGCTCCCGTAACATGCCGTCAGCCAGACAAAGGATTTGAATTTTATTTTATTGACAATGGGATTGCAATTTAATTAGCGTGTGAATGATGTTGTTTGTGATGAAAGTTAGCATCACATCATGGAGTAAGGCGCCCCGAAATTGCTGATTGGTTTCGCTAATTATCCGGCCGGACGAGTGATTCATTAATTTCGCCCGGGTAATTAAATTGGGGAGTGCAGTCGTGTAAATCTTGACTAACCTCCTGGTTGACTGACTCGCTGCAAGTGTTTGATTTAGTAACGGAGAGTGGACGATCACTAAACTGACATTCGGACTGACTGACTGGCAGAGTGACTCGGCGATTAATTGCCCAATGAGGACTCTCACGTTTACTTTTTCGACTCTCCCATCCTCGCTTAAATTATCTTGTGCGATCACCTCTCTGTTGCTAGGAGACATGTTCAGGGGTTGTTGTGGTTCCTCAAGGTCTCCAGTGGGCAGACAGGTCTCCCCTGCATGTGTGTGATTATTGTGCACAGCGGCAGTCGTGACCGTCCGTCGGGCAAAGGGCGGAATTCGACATGAGCCGATCGTTACTCCCGGCGCACATGTGGACGTCTCTCTCATTTCTTTTTTCTGTAGCTCTCGTCTCTCCCCACTTCTTCCCACTCAGTTGTGCTCCCTCCTGTCCACGCCTTCCTTCTCTCTCCCGTGTTACGTGCAGCCTGCCAGTGTACAAGCACATTTGTCAGTGTCGTTGTCTCAACCCCGCCGCGCTCATCCTACTACCTCGCGCTCCTTATCTTCTTCCCATCATTAGTACCAAAGAGTTTTCTTGCTTACATTCACATTTAGCGAGACACTTTTGTCTTTTGTGCATACATTCACACACGGATGGCGGTGGCTGCCATGCAAGGTGCCGACCAGCACACCAGGAGTTCAGTTTGGGGTTCAGTATCTTGCCCAAGGACACTTCAGCACCAGGGGAATTGAACCAGTGACCTTTCAATAACAAGACCTCAATAGCTTGAAACGCTGTCTGCCTCTGTCATTTAAGTGCATGTACACTTTTGAAATGCCTCGAGTTTCACAAGACACCCCAGGGAAACTGAATGTGTGCAGGTACTCCCAGGCAGCCTTTATGTCAGAAATTAAGTGTAAAAATACTTTGTCACTCATTACACTGCGTCTGTTTTTTTAAATCCTTACACCTGATTTACTGTCCCTCTAACCATCACCTTCCGTCTCATTTGTCTTCAGTCTTTCTGTATCCTCCCCGTCTGCAATTAAGATCCACGCATATTAGGCGAACACCAGGCACCACTGGAGACATGCATGGAGTCGTGTTAAACTAACCATCATATCATTAAAATCTAATTCCCCAGGTCCCTGTAGATGAAAAAGCAAAGACAACATAATGACAACGCTACAAAGCCATCAAGGAGTAAATCATTGGGTTTTCCAACCACTGACAGCTGAATGCTCCCCCGCTGCGAAAACAGCTTTGCCTCCTGGTGATTTTTCTTTGCGTTGCCCCCCTATGCATTTTATTTCTTCTCTAAATGTCCTTTTATCTCCATCATCCCCTGCTTTTCCATTCCATTTTCAACTTCCCCCCTCCCTCTCCTCCCCCTCTCTCCTCCACCAGTGTACCCTTGTCATTACACTGAGAGCACTTTTTAATTAAGATAATTACAGGCGGCAGTGTATTTAGTGGATAAATATATGCTCATTATGTGTGCTTGTGTTGGAGATGTTTCTGAGTGGTGTCAGCAAATATGAATCAAATGACAACGGGTCAGGGTTTTCAAGTGTGACGCTATACATTATCTGCTACCGGTCTCTTTCAGTGCTGTCGATCTTCCTCTGTTTGAATTCTAAACTGTGCCCCAATCAGAGTGTGATTGTTCCACCTTCTGTCCACTTGAGAGCATTTGAACATCATCAATAAAGATTGATAGCTTTTCTGATACTATAACCACATATTTATGTGGAAGTAGTAGCAGTACCTGCTGTATGCTCTGGGGCACCCGTGCATGGAAAGTTGTGATACATTCAAAGTGCAGAGAGGGCATTCCATCCTGTTTTCTCCATTAGCTTTTGGGTTTATTTCCTGATTCCAGGGCCCACTGAATACACGAGAGGAGTTTCTCCTGCTGGCTTTGTGACGTCAGGGTTTTTCATTTGCTTCGTGTTGCTTGTAGAAAGTTTTACAACTATGAAACCTCCATGAATGAAACAGCGTCAAGTTAGCCACCTGGCTAATGACAATCAAACCCCACATTTAACATTTTGTTCTTCAACCACAAGGGCTTCATCCCAGCGCTCCTCGGTGCCCTGACAAAAAAAATAAACAACAACAAAAAACATACTTGCATAGTAATTTCAGCATTTAATTAATATTAGTATTTATATATATATATACTATCCAAATAGTAAGTCTTGATTTTGAGTCCTGAAATCCTTTTCCAACTGCTCTAGTTTCCTTTATACAATTGTCATTGAAAGTTATTCATAGAAGTTTTTGCTTCTGGATGTCAAATGTTGTTAGAGGTGTAGCCACTGTTGGCAGGAATACTTCGTATATGCATATAAAGTTTGATCAGTGCTGAGACTCTTGTTTTTTTTCCCTTCGTGTGTGTCTGTTCCTGCCTTTTCTTTGTACATGAGACAGCGGTTTAATAGTGTGTCCCATGGCGACGGGCGAAATTTCACATTCAGATCCTTGATCAAAAAAAAGTGAAGAGGCCTCTTACTTTTTTACATCACCAGTGCCATTGATTAAAACATTATGCTGTTGAAGTTTCACAGCGGAGGCCTGGGGCCGTGGAGGGAATGTTAAGGGGGGCATTTCAAATCAAGAGAATAAGCTCTGCAGTCGCATGCATCAATCTGCTCTTGACCTGATGCACTTGTAGCTACATCGCTGCTCCCATCCCCCCGCCAATGCTTGCCCAGCTTATCGAGAAAGAGGCTGCGGGCTACATGAAAACACATTAAAGTGATATTCCTGTAAGGTGCAATATATCAGTCAGAGCACACAACCTACAGCAGTAGCTGCCTGCAGGAGTTCTCAACTTCCAATCAATAATAAATAAATTGATTAATAAATAAAACTGCAAAAACAATTTCTCACAAGCCACTTACGGGTGTTTCTGAGCCTTTCTAAAAAACACACATTTCAGACTCCATCATGATGACAAGTGAGTGGCGGTGTTCGACGAGGGGGCAGCTGTTGTGTGTGCACGCTGAAAAGAAAATGCAGCAACAGAACAAAGCCGGGAGAGAATACAAAAACAAAACTGTCATCAGCCTGCTAAAAAATTCTGCTTTCATATCCCCCAAGTGTGACTTTTTAGAGTCGCTGAAAAACAATGCATGAATATACAGAATGTGGCAGCGAGAGAGATGGTTTCATTGAGATGGTGAAAGGTTTCATAAGCAGCTTGAAAACATTTCCTAAAATGAGTCTGGGTGGAAATCGGGAATGCTAGTATATGTGTGTATATATATTTATCTCTCTCTCTCTCTCTCTATATATATATATATATATATATATATATATACTACTTTAACCAAGGTTTAGTTATAACAACTTGAACTATGGAGATAAACAAACATAAAATAGAAGAAAGAAGAAGAAGAAGCATATTCGAGTTCTTTTGCAAACCAGACCAAGATCAATAATCTCAGAAACATGATCAGAATTTCAGACCACCAGATATTCATATGTTTTATTTCTGCCTTAGTGTTTCTTAATCCATCCCTCCACCCTCTCGTTTTGTTTGTCTTTGTCTCCTCCACTTCTTCTTCTTCTTCTTCCCTCTCTCTCTCTCTCTCTCTCTCTCTCTCTCTATCTCTTTCTCATTCTCTCTCGCTCTCCCCCTCCTGTCTCTTACTGTCCGTCCCTCCCGTGGAGACATATCCTCTCTGCTTGATTGCTCTCTTCTGATTTCTTCTCCCCGGGTGGTGTTTGTCAGGGCTGGCTGAGTGGGAGTCAAAACAAGGCAAAAAACTGTCTTTCAATGATTTTTTTTTTTTTTTTTTGACACATCACAAATCTGCTGATTGTGTTTGTGCCCGCCTCTTGATTTCCACATGCTGTTTTCCGGAGTTTTTTTTTTTTTTTTTTTTTTTAAGTCTGAGATTTGCTACTCGTTGGTGCACTTAATCATCGAGTGTGTGTCTTTGTTTTTTTTTCAAAGCAACAGTTTGCACACACCAAGTAGGGATGGAAGTAAGCAGATACTGCCCAAACTGCCTTAATTTAACCTGCCTTATTTAACTCATCATGTTAATATTGTAAGAAAAAAGCAAGTACGTGACTGATTCGTTGAATGCAACACTCTACCGGTATCTGTCTACCTAGATGGAGACTGTATATTGATACACCTTATCAAATCATGCGCAAAGCAGTAACACGGTCACACTGAGCTTGAGCCGTAGCAGCAACCCAGATTAGCTTCCCTGCTCGTCTCCTTCTTACCAAAGAAGGAACTCACAATTTGTCCTGCACTTTAGCTTGTCGAACAAGCGACCAGACAAACATTCACTGGGGAAAAGCGCAGTCCTAATGTCACTTGCCAGACTAGCTAATTAATTAGCTGCTCAGCTGCAGCACATTAAACGGAACTGAAAGGTACTTGCAAATGTCACTTAGTTTGGATTGGCCTATGTGCCAGGGTGGTCCTTGTTTTTTTTTTTGTTTTGTTTTGTTTTTTTGTTTTTTTTTTCAAAATCGCTGTGCCACTGCCCATAACGCAGAGGCTACAGCGCGCATTTGTTTGCTAGCAAGCTGCAGTAAGTCAGACCGACACGCTCCTCCGATCTGTCGAGACAAAGACGCATTTCTGATATTTCTCTGGTGACTGTTTCTCTTTTAAAAACATGTGGCCATTCTTTTTCACTACTATCACTTCTTTTCACGCAGTCCACTTCAAAAGTTGCTGGTAAGAAAAATAAATGAAAAATGTGGCTTAATTTTTGCAAATCAAGATAAACCTGTTTTTTTTTTTCTGCTATACACAAGATGAGTCATGCAAAGAGCGGCGGCCAAGAGCATTTGAATATATGGCGATCTTGCTGCTTGAGTCACATACTGGATCTTTCCTGCAGCATAGTGGTTGTGGATAGGTCCAACCCAGGTGCTCTAAAGACTTCTCGACGTCAATGTGATGGATTACAGAGCCGAAGAGGGTAGTCACAGGAGAGTGGCATGTTCAGCCCCTGTTGCTCTTGTTGTTTATTGCTCATTTTAGCATCTACTTATATACTGGAGCTCACATGTTTCCTGTTGTGCCTCTGTTGTGACAGGATGGTACTCCGTGGTCAAGGAAGACACAGAGCTTCACCATACTGGCATCAAGGGCTCTGTTGATTTGGGTAATTATGTTACTGGCGAATGGTTGTCATAGTAGCGGATAGAACTAACTATTTATCTTCATCAAAACCTATTATTGAGTCAGATGGTTGAGCAGCCCTTTTTGTGCGAGCCCGTGCATACAAAATAAGTGACTAACGACATGCTTATTCAAGGTGACAGCCTTATCTAGTGTATGTGCGGGTTCATTGGTATACGTTGGCGTTGTCTGCAGCCCCAAGACCGCCTTGCCCTTCGTTATTTATCTTCGAGTTAATTGTGAAGCACCTTGGACAATGTGTAAATGAATGGCAGTTTGTCTTCACACAGGCTTCGCACTCTAACACGCTCCGCAGCTCGGATGATTGAATCTTTAAATTAGATTACATGTTTTTAGTCCTGTGACTTGAGGTATAATTCCTCGGAGGGAAGCTGTTGGGCCTGTTTTTGTGTTTCGCGAGAGGAAAATGATGAAGAGTCTCAGATTTTAAAGAAGACGGCAGGTCAAGGTTTTTGTTTAGTAAGGTCCATTTCAGAAATGGTTTAAAAAAAAAAAAGAAAGAGGAAAGAAAGAAAGAAAGAAAGAAAGAAAAACAAAGAATCCTGTTCCGGCACAATATAAAGCACATTAAAAATCTTGATTTCCTCCGCTCCTCTCGTGCCACTCCACACTGCACTCTCTCTTATAACAGAAGTTATGGAAGTAATCTCGAGGAGGAGAAGTGACACATGTACAGAATTGAGAGGGGACAGGAGAGGTGGTGGGCAGGTAGCACGGGGAGATGGAGGGAGTTGTGGTCTCATTATAAAGTAATCACCAGGAAGAAAGGTCAGGTGGCTGTTACAACATCTATAAAATACTGAAGAGACTGAGAAAGACAGGAAGGGGTAGAGAGAGAGAGAGAGATATCAGCTATAAAATAGTGACGGGGAAGGGAGAGGGAGAGAGGAGACAGACAGCGAGCCAGAGAGAGGTGTACGTGAGATCAACATTCTAATACAGCCATAAAAAACTGCCAGAAGGTTACTGTCAGGAAGAGGAGAGGGAGGAAGAAGAGGTGTGGGAATGGAACGGCCTTGGTGCAGCGGCATTTCATCATGGTCCTTTTGTGGCTTTCAGGTAAAGCACCCATTCATGGCATTTGGCGCTAATAAAGCCCCTCAATCAGACGAACGTATTGAAACTCCGGGCACACTGCAGGGAAGATGAATCCCACAGTGACCTGTCAGGAGAATTCACATTAACGTCAGGCATGTTTAAAGCAACAAAACACAGCGAACTCTGATGGATCCATTTGAATTCCGTTAAACTCAGTACAACCTGTGTAAAGGCTATAATTTCTACTGCAGTCACAGCTGAGACCGCCGCCGAACCAATCCAATCGGCAGACTAAGTGTTAGCCAAGTGCATCTCTGCAAAACTTTCCATTTGCTAGGTTGAATGCCATGCTTTTGTGCCTACTAGGCACAAAAACCAATCGGTTAGGGTCAGGAAACCACCATGGTTTGGCTTTGAATACCTGTTTTGGATGGAAAATACCTGTCACGGATGGAGATGGCATTGTCCGAGCCTCGCCTTAAAACACCCCCACATGTTGATGCCTAGAAACAGTCTCCACAGTGTCTCCAACGCTCCTTGAAAATATCCAACAGTGTGACCCCGGTCAACCACTTGCCGGCCTTGTTGGCCTGCTGTGACTGATGCCTCATAAGTACATAATGTCAACATGATATGTGTTGTGGAAATTCTCCTTTGTGAGGTAGAGAGTTGCTAAGTCTCCGAAGAATCTCAGACTTCAGCGTATGAATCAAATCTTGTTTAATGCACGCAGCGTGAAGAGAAGGCAAAAGCATTCTCTGCCAAACTCTAGAATGTTACCCCTTAAGTACAGAAACAGGACAGGAGGTTACCTTCATTTACAAACGTTCATGAAAACATTTTCTTTACATTACAATGATTCTTTGATGTTTGGGTGTATCCTGTCTTCCCAGGACAGTGACTCCTTGATGTAGCAGATGGGACAGTAAGTGTCATCTTATCTATAGGGATGCATATCATCATGTGGGGGATGTGTCCCCACCTGTGGCTCTTTTTTACACCTTAAGCAATGTGACATTTTCCCTTCCTCCTCTTGTCCTTACCATTAACAGGAAGTCTATGTAATTTCTCACATATGCCACGTCATATCATCATTGATGTGCGTCAACCTCGGACATTACTGCGGTTCATCATAACATTACCTGCAAACGTGATGTTCCTGGAGGACTGGGCTGACCGAACACCATCATCCCAGCTCTGCTACAGGAGAAGCTCTCCCAGCTGAACGTGCCTGACTCCACCTGCAGGTGGATTACTGACTTTCTGTCTGACAGGAAACAGTGTGTAAAGCTGGGAAAACACATCTCCGATGCACAGACTATCAGTACCGGATCCCCCCAGGGCTGTGTTCTTTCTCCACTGCTCTTCTCCCTGTACACCAACAGCTGCACCTCCTGTCACCAGTCCGTCAAGCTCCTGAAGTTTGCGGACGACACCACCCTCATTGGACTCATCTCTGATGGTGACGAGTCCGCCTACAGGTGGGAGGTTGACCACCTGGTGACCTGGTGCAATCAGAACAGCCTAGGGCTCAATGCTCTAAAGACAGTGGAGATGGTTGTGGACTACAGGAAGAACTCAGCCTCACCTGCCCCCATCACCCTCTGTGACTCCACTATTGACACTGTGGAGTCTTTCCGCTTCCTGGGAACAATCATCTCCCAGGACCTCAAGTGGGAGCTGAACATTAGCTCCCTCATCAAGAAAGCACAGCAGAGGATGTACTTCCTGCGGCAGCTGCAGAAATTCAGTCTGCCAATCATTGAGTCCATCCTCACCTCCTCCATCACCATCTGGTACGCTGCTGCCACCGCCAAGGACAAGGGCAGGCTGCAGCGTGTCATTCGGTCAGCAGAGAAGGTGATTGGCTGCAACCTCCCGTCTCTTCAGGACCTGTACACCTCCAGGACCCTGAAGCGTGCAGGAAAGATTGTTGCTGATCCCTCCCATCCAGTTCACAAACTCTTTGAGACACTCCCCTCTGGCAGGAGGCTGCGGTCCATCAGGACCAAAACCTCACGCCACAAGAACAGTTTCTTCCCATCTGCTGTCAGCCTTATCAACAAGGCCTGAATCCCCCCTGACACTCCTCACACTCCACCTCTACCACTGACTCTACTGTCACACTGACAGCACCATAACTCTATGCGTTACATTAACGCCCAGCTTGAACTTCCTATTCATTTGCACATTCTCCTTTGCACATCATTTCTTTTTACCCAAAAAAACTGATTGTGTATATATATTTATATTGTACAGTTATATTTTCTACTTTTTAAAATAGTTTATATTGTTAATTTGTTATATTTCTATTTTTCAAATAGTCTATATTGTTAATTTGTTATTTTTTCACTTAATAGTATTTGATGCATGCACCAACATCACCACAACAAATTCCTCGTATGTGTCAAATCGTACTTGGCAATAAAAGCTTTTCTGATTCTGATTCTGATTCTGAACAGGCCTGGTCTGCTGTATTGCAGCGCGCTCCTGCATCTGTGTGCATCAGTTTAGATCAGTGTGCAGCCTCTAATTTGAAGGATGTGCTTTGCATCTCCAAAGCACTGTGCAATTACGCTCGCTTAGGTGTGAGTGACTTAATTAAATCTTCCAGCGTGGCACGGGGCTGCAGCAAAAAAAAAAAAAAAAAAAAGTACACAACGCTCACAACACTTTGTGCGCACCATCTTGGTAAACTGTTTCAAACTGATTCCAGCAGAAATGATTAGAGGACAGCAGGTGCCCCTCAGTGTGTGTCATGAGCTGCTCCAACATACTTGGGCTTGATCATTCTGAACAATGTTCAAGGCTCACACAGTTTTTTTTTTTCTTTTCCTTTCTTTTTTTTTGTTTCTTTTTGGCATGCTTCATCTTGTTTACTATGTTTAGTTTTAAATTGCTGCTGCCTCTTTTGAGAGGTATGTGTTTTGGAAACCTCCAGCTGAACCCGACTGAACCCGACTTCAAAGGCTCTCTGTCTTCCAGGTTTTACTTTTTAAAATCTGTTGAAGGCAGAAAACAGAAAACGTTCCCAGACAGTCATGATAACAACAACTTATAATCAAGTTTGATGACAGTTTGAATTATGAAACAACTGACAAGGGCACTGTAGCTTAATCAGCAAAGCCAGGGTCTGCAGCCCGGTAGTCGATAGCCCGCATCAGCGTGAAAGTAAAGCCTGCAATCATATCATCACATCGAATTCAAAGCTTGTGATTGAAAATGTGTTGTAATTTAGACCATGCTTTAAGAGACACAGTCCTCAGCAGAGATGGGTTGCCTAAAAAAAATGTGTAAAACAACCTTGATATACCAGCTCATGCAGTCATGCAAATACCTACTGTGCTTTAGTATGCAAGGAGCATACAGGTGCAGCATACAGTGTGCCTTTGACACCGGGTACACTGGGTTACCAACCTGACTCAAACATCAAGCACAGCATTTTGATGAGACAAAACTCAAAAGCTATTTTAGAATTAAGTCATGAATTGATTGATTGCTGGTGGAACTCAGATAATGGTGATAATAGATCCATGATTAAAGGAGCACTATGTCATTTTGGAGAAGAAACTTAAACTCAGAATTGCACTACTTACAATATCAATGAGGTAAAAATACAAGCTCAGAAATATTTATCTTTTCCATAACTGAATAAACACGCAGCTGTCAGAGCTAAATAAGGTCCCTTGAGCACAGTTTGAAGCTAGGAAGGTGGCGTGGTCCGCCAAAAATGTAAAACAGTATGAAATTGTGTTGTTGTCCTCTAAGGTGAGTTTGTTTATTCAGTTGTGAAAATGCAGAGTTTATTTATTTAATTTGTTTGGGGAAAAAAAAAAATAAGTAAAGGAAGATCTCTCTATCATATGGCCCCAAAACTACACCTTTAAGTATCTTACTTACAACATTAGTTACAGAATATTAAATCTATGTCACGAAATGACTTGCAATGTATTATAATGTTTCCATATGATAATAACGTAAAGCACAAATGTGTACATGTTGCAGGGACTTAAAGTTTTAATCATACTGATGAACTGTGACTGATTTCCTTTCAGAGCCATTACACAAATTAACAGGAACATTACCTACACAATTAGGTACTGTATGCCAGTCTATGAAAATACAATCAAACTTAATGGTACAATAGTGGAGGGAGCAGTCAGACACAGAGCGTCGGGGAGAGGCAGATTAAAGTTTCAAACGGGGAAAACCTTCATTTCCACAGCGACTGAACAGAAAACGAATAACCTGCCTGCACAGTTATTAAAGGCAGAAACACTGTATTATTACATACCACACACATTTCACCTCCACGATAGCTGAAGGCTCTGCACACAAGGGACATTACTCTACACGTTTCACTTCTTTAAGCTTATAATGCCTCCTCTCACTACTATGAGAGCAAGTGTTGTGGTGAAACAAATTTCAGCTTCATCATTTTGTAAGCTCATGTAGTCGGGAGACGTCACGTAATTCCCAGCCAGAGTTCAACGAGACCAGAGGCCCGAAAAGCCGACTGAAATCACCTGTGAGGCTTGCACTGCTTTTAATGACTTTTAATTGAGCTGGAGAGAGGAGCTTCAGCAGCTTTAAAAGTGATACGACACCCACTCCCGGTAGCTTGAACTCAAATGTAAAGGTGTAATTGATGCTATTCATTATGCCATCTCTCCCCTTCCATTGCATTTCAATTTACCACACCTCTGTAGTTCGAATCATCCGCCTCTTCAATTGTTTGGCCGATTGTGCAGTTGCTGACATTGCTAACACTCGCTAGCAAAACGTAAGCTACAAACTGTCAGCCAACATTAGCTAGCTTAAACCATGGCAGTTCAGTATGATGGGTGCGCAGGCTACTGTAGAACTCAGCCACTCTTGCCTTTTCTTCCACAAACTGGCAGCTACCAAGATGCTGATCGCCAACAAACCACAGATACCACTGTGCTACCAATGAGTTACACTATTGGTTCAGAAACCTTGGTAGAAGCTGGAACCGCCACCATCGGAATTCTTCCACAAAGACAGACAAAGCAATCGTTTTGGGCCGACAAACATTTTAAAATGACTGATTCCCAATCATAATCAACGTTTTTCATGAAGCAGATATTTTTTCATCATTTATTCATTCTGTCTACTTAAAAATGTTATCAGTGCGACCTTGAAGAACTGCTGAAGATAAAATGATCTCAAAATTGTCCCGAAGCATGTAGGCCTGGTCACACCGGCATAAAATTGCTGTGACTCATGGATCCGCCCATGGGGGCAAAGTCAATTTGTGCCATTGACTTATATAGCGAGCAGTCCTGACAGTGCTGACCTTTGAGAAAACATAGACTCCAAAATGAAAGGGCTATCATTTTCTTTTAGCTGTGTTGCGCCATCAACCAACTAGCCTTCGTGTGTATGTGTCTAAAATATGATAAAATATGACATCAGTAGCTGTTTGTGTACAATCTGCGCGACTACATTGAGTTAATTTGTCTTCAAAGATTATGTCTGCTTGTACTGGCGAGCCGCTCCACGCAGCAGCTTAAAAGAGGTCATGTTTCCAGACTACAGGGCTGAATATTTGATGAAGAATCATGACTTTGGATGAAGTATCACCATAATGATGGTGAAAAAATAATGTTCCAGCAGCACGGGTGGAAATACTTCCCGCTAATCACCTCAGTTAGGCAGCATAACGAGGGGTAACTAAACCAGAGAGGATAACTAGGGTAAACAAAAATAAAACGACCACAGCGCGGCCTCACCGTAACATTTGGATTTCATGGCTTTGAGGCACAAAGGCTGTTCACTGTTTTTAATTGCCCACTGATGAACAGACATCGCCTCTCCCGCAAACATGTGCCCACACACATTAAATAGCCTCTCTGAGGTTTTATGTGGGTATTTCTAAATTATATAGCACGGGGAACTACAACCACAATCATAACCGCAGTTATTATTTTTATCATTTCGCCTGAGGCGCCCGAAGGTCAACTCTTACATGCACCTTCCTGCAGCGTTTAAAAAGACAAACCCCTCGAATGGGACTCTCAAGACCTGGAGGAGTCCTGCACTTATGCAGTCAGGTCTCCTGTTCATCCACACATTTTCTCTCTAGCTGTTTGTTGTTGGAGCATGCGAGTGTGTGAGGCAGACATCTTTAATCATGTGCATACTGATGCATGCGTCTGTGGGAACATAACAGACAACAGTAGCTTCGTGGGGATTTGATATATTAATGTATATGTTTTTCTGCTCTCAGTCCCCCCCCCCCCAAAATCTGTTGTTTACATGAATGTCTATATGAGGACTAGTACCGTAAAAAGATGTTTTCCGATAAGTTAACAGCTGGAGCACAACTGTGAAGTCGTCAGGTATGAAGTAAATATTTTGGGCCACATAAATGTTTCATGAACCGTCTATAAGAGGTATTTTCTAACCCTGAAGTTGAACCCTGAATTGGACAGGTGGACAATTCTTACATATTGCATCTTAATGTAAATTATCTTTAAATACATGTTGATATGTATTACCAAAAAATCATTTCTTGTAACATTCTTGAAGCAAAATCACAATATATTTTGGATATACCTATTGCAGGATATACCATATATGGACTCTTTTTAAAATGTATTACATAATATTTTTCATTACCTGTCAATATATTCTTGTTCTGTTAGTAAAGATCATTGTTGTCTGTAATGTTGCATCATCATATCGTCTGGCACCAGAGCGGGGCAGACCTTTTTCAACATATTTAGCACATGTGTGACTAATGACATCAATAATGACAGATGTAGCTGCACCTGCAATACAGCTGTCCAGCATGCATTGTATCCCACAGAGGACATGTAGACACATCGCTGGTGGAAGAGCCTGCGTGTCAATGACAAAATGTATCACGGCTGAATTCCATTTCGCTGCTTCAGTTTCAGGGTCCTACGATAGCGCATGCTGGATCGCCGTCACACCGTCGGGGGCTCACCAGGATGCTTGGTTTGAGCAGAGTCATCAGTGATGTTGCACAAATAAACACGGGCGCACACACACAAACACACTGCTGATGTCATTACATTATATTTGATTTCATTCATTTGGACAATGCTTGTCCAAAGCCACTCTCAATAAGTGCTTCCAGCCTCTGTTGAAAAACCGGAGCCACATTTCATCAAAAACCTCACAGTTTCTTCAACTCTCAACAACCCTTTTTTTTCTCTCTCTCTGTCTTTGTTTACCTCTTTTGTCTCTGCCTGTCTGTCCTTTTGATCTGCCCATCTCCTCTCCCCTATCTCTCTCTACCTCCCTCCCTCTCTCTTTCTCCAGCCCTCTCTCCCTCTCTCTCAGGGTAATGAGATATAAATGTTTCAGGACTGTGATCGCCTGCGGCACTAGACCTGTCTGTCTCTTACACACAAAAACACACGCATACACACACACAAACACACACACACACACGCACAAACATACACAGGCTGCAGAGAAAGATACATGCCAAATAGGAAAACATGGGTACCGACGTACAATTCAGTTTATTTCAGCAGTGTGTTACTCTTAAATCTAGCTGAACTAATTTGCAATTAAAGAACAGTAGACTGTGGCCAGGATGACTGAGGAATGTGTGTTTATGTGGGCTGGTGTGGACTGAAAATAAGGGTGAAAAATACAAGTGTGTATGAATGTGTGTAGGTGGTTGCAGGGCAAGTTGGAGGTTACAGTACATAGGGGTTGCTTTGCCAAATATAAACTTGGTGTTGCTGAGCTTGGGTCAGCAGTCTCCTCTTGTTCCTATTGCGACACACATATTCTCACACATACAAGCATGTCAGTAACCTCAAGTTTAGAGAAGGAGGCATCCGATCAATGCATTACTAATAATATACCAATGTTAATAGATGCTTCAGAAGAACAAGGGTAAATAGCCAGCCCAGTCACCAGGAGTTAGGTGCTGATGCTTCTGCAAAGCACAGATATGTCTGACGTTGACATTTGGACCAAATGTGGCATAACACATCCACATTATATGCTTATTAGCCACCTTTCACATTAGAAAGTCTGGAGGGGGTGTTGGTGGCATTAATCCAGACGACAAGAATGATTGCATTTCGAGTCACACCACCACGTATCTTTAAGGAGACCTGAGGACACGTCCAGCTGTTTACGTGGGGTATAAACTAAAATGTTTGTTCAGGAAACCAGGGGGACATTTACGGTTGTTGTGTGGCGTCAATACCAGGTGTGCTTATTTCAAGCTGTGGCATTGTGGCAACCAAAGCAGATATTCTAAACCAAACCATGATTTTTTTCCTAACCAGACCCAGGTTTTTTTTTGTGCTTAAACCCCTGACAGCGTTGTGACAAATATAAATAGAAAATAGAAAAGTAGAAACAGAGAATTCAATCTAAACACATGTCAAGTTGCAACATTCAACGCTGACTTTTAACTTTGTTGTTTTGCAGAAATATACTTGGCCAACATTTTTTCTGGTGATGGGGTTGACGAAGCAGAAGCTGATGGGTAACACAGCAAAATTCAATAAAGACATCTCAAGTGCTATCCAGACCAAAAAAAAGAAAAAGAAGAAATTGAAAAGTTGACAGTGACACAGCCAAATTTATTTCATCTGGAAGGTCACTGCAAAGCCTCAGGGACCCTGATGGCAAACGCTCAGATTTAAGCTCGGACTCTGGAACAGACAAAAAAGACCTCTGCCGGAGGACCTTAACCTATGTGCAAAAGCTGATATGGAGCAAAAAGGTCAAACATAGCTGAGACCCAGGCCGTGATGAGCCTCACAGGCAATCCAAAACATAAATAAATAGATCCAAATAGATGTGGAGCCAGTGTATTTGAGTCAAATTAGATGCAGTTACTCGTTTTTAGCTAATGTAATTTGACAAATGAAAATGCTGCTGCAATAATCAAGACAGACATAAAGGCGTTATTAAGTTTTTCGCATTTATTTCTGAGAAGATTAAAACAAATAGTAAGCACGGATTGATGTGTTGTGACAGGAAACCACTGAACTGATGATGTCTTCTTGAGATATGCAGGACAAGGACGGCTCAGATGAAGGATATTTTCATCCCCTTTTTTTCACCCAGTTTTTTATCATCGAAGAATCTCATCACACCAACGACAGACAGGAAATGTAAAAAGGGAGAATGAATGGGCACCGTACTTCATGAGACACAACACATTTTGCTAATGGAGACACCAAATTTACAATATGACAGAGAGTGTGCGGGGGTGGAGGAGTCAGTCCTCGGTGCCTCAGTCTGTCTTAAAAGACAGGATTGTGTTAAAGGCTGTAATACTGCAAATATCTCCTTTAGCATTAAAAGGTTTGCTCATGACTTCAGGGCAGTCTCAGTCAACCCATTTGAAACTTTTATGCAAGCTGCTGTTACTTTTCACAGCAGGAGGAGGCTGTTTGGAGACTTTTGTATCATTAGTTTTAGGAATAAAAGGCAGTTTAGAAGGTGCACATCATTTTGAGGCAGTTATCTCGATGATAACAGTTCATAAAGAGCAGGGTAGCTGCTGTACCGATAGATAATACTAGTACCTCTCCTAATTAGCAGCTGAATCAATAGACATAGAAGTAATGCTCTAAATCACCAACTAGAAACTGGGCCTGGGAGTTTAAATTTGGGGAAGGCATATTTTGCTCAAAGCAGAAACGTGTAGAGAGCAACATGATATCTGACTGGAAACATCACAAACTGGCGTTGCTCTGCACGGCCCAGGACAGTAAGGCTCCACGGTGCTTAACTATAAATGGCCCAGAACATCACTGGTACCCATCTAGTGAGCTTCAGTGATATCGGTGTTACTAAGGATGCTAAAAGACACCCCAGCCACAGTCTGTGCACCCAGTCGGCATCTGGCAAAAGATACAGAAGTATCTGTGGGCTGTATGATCAGACTACAGAGCAGCCTCTCTCCTCAGGCTGTGAGACGCCTCAACTCATCCTCAACACTCCATTCTATAAAACAGTTTGTTTTGTTTGTTGTTGTTTCTGTGATGTAGAATAACGGGACCATGCTGTTGATAATGATGATAAATAAATGAACCCTGAACGTGAAAAGCATCATAAAGGACTCCGGCATCATTTCACAGGACCAACCAGGAGGCCAGCTTTTAACCTGAGTATTTCAAAGACGGACAACAGCCGCTTGGTGACATATGAATTGGATTTCACGGGGGCCTTCACACCCTGATATAATCACATATTCATCCTGAGATGCTTTCATAAGTCCAGAATGTAAAAATCCCACAATCGCAATTTAATATTCTAAGAGTGAGTTCATATCACAGGCACTCCCAAGATCATGGGTGATTTTATTAAAATGCTGCAAGACCGTATTTGGGGGACAGTAATTTTAACAGGCATGGCTTGTACTGTTTTCGCTTTGTGAGTCTGTGTGTGTGTGTGTGTGTGCATGTGTCCATTTTGGTTACGTCTGCTTCCCCATGAGATCACATGAGAGGGATTAAGTGGTAGAACAAAAGTAAAAATGAGGATGCACAAGAATGAAAGTAAGCACACTGCTGTGCTGACTGCAGTGTAAAATGAGTGACATGAGCATGTTGTTCAACAGAAGGCAAATTGCTGAAGCTCTGAAGGAACAATCGTACTGCAGCGTGTCACAAACTACATTTGTATTTACTATCGTACACAAATTGTAGATCAGTGAGATTATCAGCGAGTGCAAATTATATTTTTTTCCACGGGAATTAACGATTTAACTCAAGTTATTAAAATATGCTAATGCGTCGAGGAATGTTTTCAGCAGATTCTATCTTGGGCCATGTCGCCATATTTGTTTCGGGACAGAACACGCCTTCGGTTCCGTTGTCAGGCTGGAAATCCGACTGGGTGCAACTTGTTTAACAATGTGCTCGAGATTAATTCATTTAGATGGAATATGAATCACGTTAAGCGCAAATTATAAACAGCTCGACTTTGTGAGGGGGGGGGGTGAGAGAGGCAGGTTGGTGCTGGAAATGGAACAGAGGCATGCAGCATGAAATCAAATGAATTTACATACTCCACATGCAGCCCCCTCATCCCTTCTTCTCTTTATTTTACCCTTTTTTCGCCTGATCTGCTCTTACAGAAACTGATGACAACCTGAAGTCGAGTCCATTCTAACTTAATTTCCCATTGTGTGGGGGGACAATAGCCGCCGACAGTGATCTGATAACATTTGTAGTTGGCATAATCAAATAATTACATCATGGATTAAAATGTTAAGCAGACAAACAATAACTCTGAAACCAATTAAACCACTCCAGCTGTGCCTGCACCTCCACAATCAGTCGCTTCCCTCCTCTTCCTGCTTTCCGTTCTTTTCTCCATCTTCTGTTTTTTCCCGCCTCAGCTGAGGGCCACAGCAGCAGAATAGGGACAAAGAGAATTCTCTTCAGCTGAGCTCTGAGTACATCCATTTATGTTTTTATGTAACTCCATCTCTTATAGGACTCCTTTCATACGAGCCATTTACCTCTTTCAAGTCACTTTCCATCCACTTTGTCTTAATGATGTTCAGCGCAGTATATGGGATTGCATTAGCAAGGTTTTTTGACTGATTCTCATTAAGAGGCCCTGCTCTGTCTTGTTACCCAAACACACTTGACGAGGGACGCCGTCGAGCCGTTCTGATATCGTGACATTAGTGTCTGACGCTTCAACTCGGCTTCTCTTCACCGTCCAAATGCTCCCTCCTCTGAAAAATGAGCCAACATGCGGCTGCTTTGGCTGCCAGGGTAAGCAAATTGTCTCTGATACGATGATGCATTTGGTTTTCAGCCGTAGCTTAGCATAATGCGCGGCATCTACTCAGCGCTAGGCCGTGTTGTTTGTGTGCAATGTCCTGTTATAATGTGTGATGAAGAGGGGCATGAATAAAGTTTCTGCTTCTTGTTTTTGTTGCCACTGCTCACCCGAAGATGCATTATGTCATGGCTTTAGAATGTGTTCTGACTTGTTTGCCTCCCTCAGGGCGTGTAACACTGTCTCCAGGCTGTTCTAATAAAGAATAATGCATATACATTGAGTGTGATAGTAGCCACTATTATTAGATGTGTCATTATTATGTGCATTTTAAAGTTTTCATGTGTTTTTCATGTGTGATATATTAGCATTGGGCCATCTTTTCCATTTGAGTTCTCCCTCTGAGGCGTATTCGTGATGCGCTCTTTTAGCATTTGGCCTATTGTGTCTAATATGTGATCCTATACTCCCATTAGCCCCATTCAATTCTACGGTATTGCGTAAGTGCGGGGGCTCTGTTTTGTATTCATAATGCTCGGTCGCTGTTTGTCCTTTTCTTTCTAATCTCTTCAGCGCCGCTCACGTCTGCCCCGCTCGTTCCGTGCAGTGTTTTGTTAGTTCTTGGCACTCGTCTTCATGAGTAACATGACATTTGTTTTTGGCCTATACTTCCCAGTGCGTGATGTTTTGTTAGTGTTTGGCAGCTTCTGCATGTGTAATATTTTCTCGACATTTGGCTCAGTACTTTTGTGATGAGCGACAGTCCATTAGCAGTTGTCCGTATCCCTCCTAATGGGCAGTGGTGTGCTGTGAGACATGGTATCAAATGCTGTTTACTATGTCCTGTTTGTGTGGGATGATGTGTGACGTGTCCTGTTGGCTTGGTGATCTGATAATGGCAGCCATAATATTCTTAACTCCCAAGCATTGAACGACTGTCAGCGACGCTACACACATCTTCATAATCCCTTTAATGGACTCCGTGGGCCCGACAGAATCAACTCTCTCACACTCAGACGCGAGCATCTGAGAGGAGACACCCACTCGAAGAGACACAAGTCTGGTCCGTAGAAGACTCTCTGTTAAGTTTTTATTTTGCTTTCCTGTCTTCTGTCCTCGCCTTAGGGTGTGAAATCACCACTCAACTTTACTTTGTACAGAAGCCAGGAAAGACTTCTGACACATCCCAACAGATGCTAGAGAGGAAAAAAAAAAAAGAAATCAATACTGCACATGCAGATCAAGAAGAGGACACTGGTCTTCCATGCCCCGTCAACACCTCATATTACAATGAAATCAGTATCTAGATAAAGAAGCTATAAATGCACACCAAGCACCTTACGATCTAAATGTGACTGGATCAGCCGCAGGACATTTGGAAGTGGTTACCACTTGGTGTCGTGTTTGGTATTTTTGCCTTGGGAATCTGTGTGTGTGTGTGTGTGTGTGCGTGTGTGTCACCTGGAGACAAGTGCTGTTGCTGAAACTACCACAGAAGCAGTATTAAGCGCTGCCAGGTGTTTATATTTCTGTCTGTATACTGATTTTGTCAACACAGTAGCATCACAGTTGTGCAATATGCACTATCATGGGACTTTGACAGGTGTGTAGTTCAGATCAAAATGAAGCTGGATTGGAGGATGTACGCAGTCTGAGTATGGATTTTAGGCTGCCAACTTCACACCTGGCTTGGGACTATAGACAGAAATTAGTCTCTTGGCTAATGCTGACATATATCAAGCAATGTTAATTAATATTACTGCCTCACCATCGTATGACTCTACACACCAGAACCATTTTTTGTTTTTGTTTTTACAGAATATGTCACACTGTATGTATTGTACTGATCATAGTAATTCAGAGTCAAGGCCGAACATTGCTTTGTAAGTGACCTTGACCTCTGACCTTTGGCCAGCAAATTCCAATCAGTTCCTCCTAATAGTCATGGTGGACATTTGTATAGAAGAGATTTCCTCAATTTCTTTCGAGAATGGGACTCCGTCCATCCATCTTTGAGGCCGAGTGAACATTTGTACCACATCTGATCAATTCCTTGACAAGATTATTAAGATATCGCATTCACAGGAACAGGACAGACAACCTGAACACATGGTGCCTCTGACCACTGCTGTCGGCTTTTCTCAAGCAAATCCTCTGCCCAGCAGGTTGAAAGGTCATGTAACTCAGTCTTTTCCTGCTCACTAAAGCAAGTCGGGCAAAAGCTACAAGTGGTTGCAGTAACTAACAAGTCTTGTCTCATCAAAGATTATTCAGAAATGACATTGCTTTCCTTGACCTGGGGCAATTTATTTATTTGCATACACATATTCTCAGTTTAGGTGTAATTGGTTCACTGGTGTTAGAGCACAATAGTGCAACGTATTTGTCCAGATATGCTGGGGCTAAATTCGATTCAGCTTGATCAGTACAGTGTTTTGGGCTTCAAATGTAACTGGAAAATGATTGTATTGTTCAACTGAAAATGTCAGAGAACAAGAAGAAAGCACAGTAGTATGTCCTTTTAATTAGAAATGATCCAGGAGGCAACCAGTTGTTTTCAGTCGACATATAGTTCAAAATGCAGGAAATTCGGCTGATAGCTGTAGCTGTAAGTACGTAGTGCGGCTGTAATCACATATCAGTAGTTAAAAAGAGGACAAAGTACATCGCAAGGCTTTTAACAAGAGTCGGCTACAATCATTTTCATCTCAGCTTTAAACATTATCAAAACAATTATGAAAGAAAGTCTTTGCTTCCTTGACCTGTGCCACAAACTCGGCTTTGTGATGTGCTTTGAGTTACACAAATATGGAGTTAACCTGCTATGTGACTGAGACTTCACCAATTTGCTTCTTTTAAACTAATTTCAAGAAAATAATCCATCAAATCACATGTAAAAGCAAATGTAGCAACAGTCAACAACAGTGCTTTTATAAAATTGCAGCATTTTTTTCTAAGTTGTTCTCTCACATTTGAAAAACTCTCAATTTGTTCTGTACACTAAGCTTGAAAAATAGATCCACATCCACTGATGCAAGACCTGTAGTCTCACAGGAGCCGGTGCTTTCCAATATGACACTAATCAAAACAACAGTTGAGGCGGATGTCCATACATACCTCATTTTAAATTCACTGCTTTGGCTATTAGCAGTATCTGTTTGTCCCCACAGACGCACTCTCCTTAGGTCCACGCCGGTGTGTTCTGTCATAAATATCGCACACGTGTGATGTAATTAGGGCAGCACAGATCCGTCTGAATTATTCAGGCCAGGATTGGTGTTCTAAAGGATTTACTTTCATACCTATTGGCAGCGCCGTAGCTCCGCACACGCACACTACGCACAGCGCGTAGGGCACCAAGTGCCTGGGGGGGCACCAAAAAAATGAAAAATCACCATGATTGTCTAGGTACTAGTAACTATAAATAAATATTAAATGAAGCATGTTAACATGTATAAAGCAGTACAAAAGCAACATCTATGACAATTTGCTGGAGAAAACGGTGAATCTTGCTGCCCTCTCCCCTGTCTCTTCTTGGTGCCCCCCACGTCCCAGTGGTCTGTTCGATTATGCCTCAATCTCAGTTACGTTTGACAGCTGTTTTAACATGGCCTCGAAAAGGCATCAGGAGTCGGGTGCGGAGAAAAGAAAGAAGAAGCGAAAGCGAGATGATGCTAATGCGGCGCTTGCAGGTAAGACAATGTTTTAAACAAAAAATGTTC
>JARJLU010001063.1:139052-236061 GCA_030272975.1 Sparidentex hasta | reverse complement strand
TGATTTAAAAAAAAAAAAAAAAAAAAAAAAATTATATATATATATATATATATATATATATATATATATATATATATATATATATAAATAAATGAAAAATAAATTCGGAATAACACATCCTGTATTCGCTAAGAGGCATAGGAGATTGGGAAATTAGGAAATTGAGTTATTTTTTCAATCTCAGTAATAACATCATATGGATTTGTCATGAATACAAAACAAATGTTAAACATATACATCTGCCTCCTGTCATTTATCTTTCCGTTCCAACAACAATATACAGAGAAAATGTGAAATCTTTGGTCATATTTAGGAATGTTGATTAATCGTAATTAATCCACTGCTACCCGGTGATTAATCAAATAAAAAATTTTAATCGTTTGACAGCCCTAATTTAGACCCATCACTACTCAGAAGTCATTGCTACAATATTATACGTACGTACGTAATATCAATCCCGCAGCCTTCAACCACAAGAGACTCATGTTGCTAATGGTACTAACTGACAATCTGTGTGTTGTTGATATGACCAGAGGTTTAACGAACTGCAATAAAGTTAACGAAAGGATCTGAGAATAAAAAGAGTCAGTGGTGCTAGTGACTGTCTTTTCTGTTTCTGTGTGTAGTCATCCTCCCAGGTCCAGCATAAGGGAAGTACTGGGACAGACTGACAAAGTGTCTTACTACGACTTCCTAATCGGACTGGTTAGACATGAGACCATCAACCAAACTGTTGGTGAGTTCAACATTACATCCTACCATCACTACCATTACTACCATCATACGTGTACATTTTAAACAAAATGTTAGAATTTCATAGGTTTTAAAGTGTACAAATGTATATATGTATGAGTGTGCACAGTTGGCTGTATGATTATACATTTACATTATTTTATACCAGAGCTGAAGACTTGAGACTGAAGGCCCTGACACACCAGGCTGCAGTCTGTGGCTGTAGTCAGAGCTATGTGTCCCGGCAACTCATCAGAGAGAGAAATCACTCTGATTGGCTGTTCACTTTTATCAGACATGTTCTCGAATAGAGGCGGCTATATTAACAAGAGGGATCTCAAACATGCTGCTTAATCGTAACAGTGGCCCATATATGAATAGTATGAATTCCCTCTAAGACTCGACTGAAGCGATTGAGGTCTTGCAACTGTAGTCTGGATCTTCTGAGACAATGATTCAGTCTCATAAATATATACTAACCTCTCAATTTGATTAATAATTATCTTAAAAAGTAGTATTGTCAAGGGATGTTGGAGTAGAGGTTGGTGACATTCATACTTGTACAATATTAAATAGAAAGCATGTAGGTTCAAAAGGTCTTGCAATCTAACTGACATATACTGTATACGCCTGCGTGTGTGCGTGCGTGCGTGCGTGCGTGTGTGCGTGCGTGCGTGCGTGCGTGTACATCTGGAATATCTCAACAAAATGGTGGCTAGGGTTTGTAATGCCATGCCATGTTGCACCGACTAAGAAAGCTATAAAACTTCTGTAGCTTCTAACTGAATCTCTTTAGTTTCTCTCATCATGTTTGTTCTTTAAACATCTGCTATGTTTTACTGTAGCATCGTGTTAACTTTCAGCTGTGTCATGTTTAGTGACTTCACAACATTGTTTGTGAAGAAGTTACAGTAAATAAAACAGGTTTGTAACTTAATTAGCTTTGTTAGTGGTGATACTTCAATAGCACTTTGGGGATTGAGACAAGTGCATCATTTGTTTAAAACACACCTTCAAGCAGGTAGCCAAGATGTGGTGGAAATGCAAATCCTGGCTGGCAGATGCGGAAAAATGGCACAGATGCTATATGGCTGAGCATGAAAGAGCATATGAGATACTGGTGCCAGGATAAGAAAGGTGGTTAGTAGCAGGCAGATATCCTGAGTCTTAGTCACTTAGTTGTGTGGCAAAGCCAACTATCAATAACCTGACTACAGAGATCACAGTAAGGCCCGCACAGTGAACAGACCACATAGGTGGAGCACATGTGCATTACATTAACCAACACTTCTGTGCTTAGAAATGCTATGCCATACTGTCTGCTATCTGGGCCCAGTTCTGCGTTACCAGTCTATGAAGAAAAGGTTCTGGTGGTTCCTTAGCTGATGCCAAGCTGTTCCCAATGTTGAACTGTACCGCCTTGCCGTGCCCAGTGAGAGAAGGTGGAGGAAACTGGTTTCTCCTTTCCTTTGCGTGGGTAGCAGCTTTCTGCGTATTTGCTTGTGTTCCTCTGCTAGTGAAGTTAGCTGATTTTTGTCACAGCTTCTGGTGCTAATGGAGCTGGGGTACTAGCAGGACCTCTCATTGCTGCTTTAGAGAGAGAATACTGAGAGGATTGTGGTGAATTGTGTCCTTGGCTCAACTTTCTCACAGATATAGAGCAAGTGGTCTCAAAAACAATTTGATGCAAATCCCAGAATTAATGAATTCATCTTTGGATCCCAACAACAGCTTTACAAACTTGAATTTTGTTTTTCTGCAGGGGCATTACCAAGCAAGGCAGAGTTGCTCATTGACCCAGAGATGGACCAGGAACTGGATAAACTGTAAGCACACACACACATACACACACGCACTCACTCACACACACATGCACACACACACAGTATACTGTATACTGCATGGGATTCTTTCCTCTGATTTAGCTGTCCCCATCTCTTTCCTGTACTTGCACTTTCTGTCTTCTTTGTTTTCCTTTGTCCTCTCTTCTCCTATCCTTTGTTCTCCATAAATCTTCGTTCTTGTCCCCATGTTTTCCAGAATTGCCCAGATCTCAGTGAGTCCTGGGAGCAACAGCAGTGGCAGCGCTGTTGGGGGTCTGAAGGAGGTGCAGAGGAAGGCCTCTCCCAGGAGGAACATCCACCACAGGAGGAAAATGGAGGTGGAAAGTGATGGCTCCACAGAAGAGACGGACTCCTCCGAAAACTGACCTCTGACCTATCACCACTCTGTGACACATCACCTTCCTTCACAAGTCCAGGACACACTGTGGCTGGATGGTATCTGTGAAAAGTTTCCTGCCCATTAAACCCACACACTAGTGCATAAGAGAACCCTCCATCCTGCTATTGTTTTCTCTTTGTCCAGTAAAGCACTGAAGGATAAACAGAATATCACTGAATGCAGGGCAGACGCTGCTACTGTTGTGTGAACATATTAAAGAACTGTTAAATTATGCATTTCCTCGTTCCTCCTGATCATAATCTGCACAGTGGACAGCTCAAGCATGAACAGCTAATTTATTTGTTACTTTGTTATTGATGAATAGAATGGCATTAAGGTTGATATCTGAATGTGATATGACTTGTATAATATCCTAGCTCACACTGTGATTAATAAAGATGTAACTGTGATGCCTAATAAAGATGATTTCTGTTACTCACTTACTCAGTGGGAGATATTACTGATGTTAAGTGGGGTCTTCAAGACAAGTAAAATGGATGCTGCAGAGCTCAATATATCTCACCCATTAGTTCCCTGTTTTGGTTAAACGTCAAAAACACAGGACCCTACATAATGCAAGGACATGTTTTATTAAACCCTCCCTGTCTCTTAAAAAACTGACAAGCTTTCTGTTTGAAAGTGTTGTGTATGTCCAGATTACACTGATCACAAAACTGTAACAGCACCATTGTTTTTTTCAGGCAGCTCCAGAGACACAGACCACATTATACACTGAAAAAACAGACATACACTGAAGGAAGTGACAAGTTTTCCCCATCTAATTCTGTCATAAAAGATCAATGTAATGCAATGCAATCTATCATTTTGAGTCAATGTGAAATGTATTGATTTGTGATTTACTAGAGGAGACAGAATAACCAACTTGGTTTTTATGTATAACACTTGAATAATGATTACATGGACAAGTTCACCTTAACTTTATGTGTTACAACAAGCACATAAGGTTTACCTGCAAGTCTACATTAATTCTTAAGTAGTTAAACAGACTAATGTATTCCAATGGATTCAACATGATGAAAAAAACCTTTCCATGAAATGAGTTTGAATGTTTATTAAAATCCTTACAGTCACTGTTTTAGGCAAATTATTTGAATGTATGACTAACCTCCTACCAACTCCACACCTCATCATATGCACGCAACTGAGTAGGCTAATTGTCAGTATCTCCCAAAATGTCACATCTCACCATTCGCAAAACAAAATACTGCAGCATTCCAGCAACACATATACGGACCTTTGTCATTCAGCTGCAGGGGGGCAGGTTTAGGCACTAAAAATTCTTGGTTAGATTTAGGAAAACATGGTGGTTTGTGATAAAATAACATGTTACTTCTATAACGTCAGTTATAAATGCACCTGTTACCCAAGAAACTATTGTTGGATTATGTATGTTAAGTAAATTCACCATTTTAGTAAATTCAGAGAATGCACTGTTGACTTCTGGTTTCTCATTAACACTTGGTGGTCTCCTAAATCAAATCATATGTTTGTTGACTTTTCACTCTTAATTCTCCTTATCCTCAATTCCTCCTTTGCTGCAGAAATAATTACTGCAGCCACTAGATGTCGGCGTCTAACAAAAAAAGTGTAAATACGGGTCGGAATAAGCTGCTTATATTTCTCACCTATATACGTTGAGCTAGTTTTCCTGGAGAATGGGCTCTGACCTTCATCTGAAAAATCAGTGTCCCTTTAAATCAAACACACAAAAGGTTTGAATGACTAAATGTCTTGCAAACTAAAAAAAAATATGTGCTTGTATTTGCAGGAGTAGTCTTCTTCTGTCTCAATGACAGTGTATGGATACTTTTCAGCTATTATTAATTTGTCAACTGATTTGACTGTTTTTTTCATGGAGGAGGATATTTGCAGTTCCTTAATTTAATTTTATTGGGCAAAACCAGTATAGCTTCTGTCATAAACAATGTTTACTGCATTAGTGTCTTAAATTCTATTTGATTCTTACTAAAAAGCATGTATTCTGAGTGCAGCTGTAAACGTGATTTATTGACAAGAATAATCACCATCATCATCATCAGTCTGTGCATCTGTGTGTCTTCATTTAACAACATCGATATCATGCGGTGTTATACCCAGGTTTAGTCAAACCAACAGCATACAATAATAACTCCTATACAAACATACATACATACAGTATCTATACAGGAAATATAACATATATATATATATAGTGAGTCATGTACATTAGATCCCCATGGTGTTCCTCATGGAATCACAACAGTGGAATACATGGAAAGGACACTTTCTGGTGGATCACAACTTCCTGTTGTGCACCTCAGATGGCCAGCGTGGAAATGAACGTGATGACTTTTTTAAGCATTTTCTTCCAGATTATCATTGACTGTCGCGCACTTTAGTGTGCACCTGTATGAAAATCAAACTCAAACTGTATAATCCATCAGAGTGAATTTCTTATCTGCTTTTGATGTAAAATTTCTGCTGCATAAGTGAATTTTGTTTGTACTGTGAAATAATGGAAGACAATGGCTCTCTGGAAATGATTTCTTTTTTTCTTTTGTCAAAAAAGATGTTTGTCTCACGTTAAGGGTTTAGCTGATACAGGTTTTGGAGACAGATAACACTATGGTCAAACATAAACTGCATGCCTTTTATAGTATTCCATTGACCATTTTCATGACAAACCATTAAATGTTTACCGTTTTTAAATGTTGCATTCTTATCCTCCCCAAGCTACAAAGGCAGCAAGATCATGGGACAAAAATCTCGACAAAAATAGCAGCACAAACTATTAAAACTACAAACCTAATGATTTTTAATCACACATACCGTAGGGGTTAAAGAGTCTGAGGCCACTAGTCAAATTACTTCTATTTTAAATTTGTTTTAACTGGACTACGTTTTTGTTGTTGTTGTTGTTATTGTTGTTGTTTTTTTCATTACAAAGGTCATATAAATGTAACAATTTGCAAGAAAAGTTGAATCATTGAAATGTCCAAATGTCCAGCTGGCAAGAAACAAAGTCCAAGACAGTCAGGACTCCTTGGCCTTGGATGGTCTTCAGCGGTTGTGTTAAAGCTTTGAGGTGTGTTCAGGCTCATTATCCTGCTGCAGCATCAAGTCCAAGTCAAATCATGGCTAAACTAAAATGTTCAAAGTCCGTGGATTTCTAAAATGCCTTTCAGAAAAAATGCTTTGTCTAACTCTAACTGAACCACATAAATTTCTTGTCCCTTTTTATCAAAGATTTCACTTTTCACTCAAACTGTTCAACTGATATTTGTAATGAAAAAGAATGTCATTACATTAGAACAAATGCAAATTAGAAATATGTTGGCAAGTGGTCTCAGACTTTTTGACTCTACTGTACTTCTCATAAATCTCATTAAAACAATGCATTACAATCATGTTGGATCCACTTCTTCTCATAGAACACTGACCAGCCTTACAGTGAATATGTAATAAGTCAACCAGTATCGGATCATGATATAGCGTCTGACTGAAAGACAATAGCAGCTCCATATACCAGCTAAACCCTAGTTGGCCTGTGGCTCATCAGCTCATTATTTAACATGCCATGGCAGCCATCTTAGGTGTACCAAATCATTTCCCACTACTATTACTATGACAACTCATCTGAATGAGACCTGCTGTTCTATGATAGTATCCATTGAGATTCTGTGATTGGAGACATCTGAAGTCAACAGTTAACACAGAGGACAGTCACCATCACTACACCAGAGAAAAATCAAAGAAAATAGGCACTGTTTTTAAACACAAAACATCTCAGGCTCCACTTCCATTCACTGTGCCTGCTCAAATCAGTTTTAAATCATGTAGTACATCTGCTTCTGCAAGAGGGTCAGTTCCAAGTCCAAGTGCATTAACTTATTATTTTTGGCCACAAGCTGACACAACGAAAAGAAACACAACATTTCCACAATAGAAAAGCAGCCACTGCCATTTGCTATTTGTCTCTTTACCCATCCAGCAGATGCAGAGCAACATTAGAATTTGTTTCATGTGACCTGATAAATAAATAAAGAATACCATCATTGTAGCTCTGGTTTGGTCTCCTAACCTTGTGAGGCAGCTGGATTAGTGAGATTGCGTGATTGTGCGAGCTCACAAATCCATCTTGCCATGGTTCAAGCTTATGACTACTATTTAGACCTGGATATGTTGGCGTCATACAGCCTTGCCAACAATTTAGCCCAGGGGCCTATTACAGTATAGCAGTGAAAAATTCCCCTGGAGCCCTAGTTCTCTATCATGAGACATCTGTGTAAATGTTGACACCACACCTTGAATGGCAAACAGTTCAATTATGACTCTATTTATTATACATTTTTGATCCATGGAGGTTGAATTAAATTGGTGCAGCCAGTGGGAAAAACTCCTAAAAAAAGACAGAAGGTCATTAGGTCACTAAATCTCACTTGTGGGCTGTGGTGAATGGGAGAAGCACACAGAAATTAAGAAATGTCTCCAGAAGATAAAAGAACACACTTCTTAGAGGAGGTTAACATTGAGTTTATGTTGACAGTTTCTATTGTCCTTCCATTTTATTTGAGTGAGGGTCCATTTTGCAGTGTGGTTGCAGTCTCATCAGCAACATTGGGTGTTATTATATGATATTATCACCCCTAATAATTTGTGAAAAAACTCTGTGGTAAATCACCTCTCTGAAGTTTGTTCTTTCGTGTTCTGGAGGCATTTATCCATCAGTAATACAGTGTGGATATGTTGGGTTTAAATGTTTCTCCGTTTTCTACAATTAATTGACGCAATGACCCTTCCTTCTTTGGTAAGTTCTTTGTGCATAACCAGGGCGTAAATTATGTGCCAGGTGAGCAATTCCCACTGGACTGGAACAGACGCGATATTTTTCATTTGATAGCTAGTTCTATTATTGTTCTTTATTCAAGCTATATGCCTGGGACAGAACACACAGTGGTTTAATCAGTGTCCAAAGAGGAACTACTGGTTGTTACAGGTGTAGTTTAAGTGTGATGACCAGTGAAAGAAGCTGTGGGTTTGAAAATAACAGTGGCAGCTCCTCCAGAGGTTAGCATAGCTAACCCCTTAATCAGAGGAAGAAGCAACAAAGAACCCAAAGGCTCACAGATTTTTTCCTCCGCTGACTTAAATAAGATTTTGATTCACCAGTCTGGAGTTTATCTTCTAATGCCAACAAGGAAAAACTGAACAGAAAGAACAACAATAAGTAAGATTGTGATTCCGATCACTATTCGGCGGCCAAGTTCTGTAAAGATATCCAGGCTAAAAAAAACTGGACACAATCTGTATGTCTGATGAAAAGTATTTTGAGGTTGACTCAACCCCAGTTTTGATCCTACATTTGAGCAGGCAATGCAAAAGAGGTGGGAGCTGATAGTAATGCGGACAGACATAGACATGGACTGCACAGTGATCCACCATCCCACCAGTCTGATCTGTTGCTCACATACTAAATTGCACAGCGTCATTTGGGCCTTGTTTTCACACAAAGTTAAAGGACTAATGTCATTGCTCAACCAGAGAAACCTTGCATGTAGCTGAAACCACATTTGGAAGAAAATGAACATCAAGCAGCAGAAAGAGAAATTAGGCACCTTAACAGCAACTTCAAAGGCTTTCAACAGTAGATTGTCAAGTCTGGGGGTTATAAGATATAGATTTATACTTTGGAAACATCAGTCCTCATCTGTGCAAAGAAACAAGCAGGTCCATTTGTTCATTGTATATTCTTTCAAAGCAGTGCCTTTTGTTGGCCTTCTTTAAAGTAAAGTTAACTATGAAGTTAATTTAAAGACAGAAGATTTACCTCCTTTTCATACACATACAGGCAGATTCTTATAGTACGTGTTTATGGTTAGTATATCTGCCTTCCAAGCAGGTGACCTAGCTGGATTCTAGGTCAATGCATTCAGTGATATCTGTAAAAGTGAAATGCTTGTCTCACCTGAAACTGGTGTGAAAAATGGCATTGAAGATCAAGGTCAATGCCTACCCAGCTACTTGTGTACTAAGAGGCAACATTTTGCTACCTTTCTTCCTACTAAAGTCATTATGTGTCACATTTCAAAATGTGCAAGAGTTTAATATGTTTTCCTTGAAGTTGACCTGTTTGTCACATTTTTCAAACTCAAAGTTAACAAACATTAAAGCCCTGTTCAGACCTGGTTTTATCAGTAGCCTTAGTGATCCAATCACAAGTGGAAAGCTGTGAGTACAGCTGTGAAGAAGAAGAAGAAGAAGAAGCAGAAGCAGAAGGAGAAGAAGAAGAAGAAGAAGAAGACTGAAGCTGTGAACCCACTGTCTGTTTCAACTGATCAACAATAAGACCAGACTCCCTTAACAAATGGTCTGATTTTACAAGTTGTCGAGTGAGGAGAATATTAAGCAACTCATATGCATGTTAATGTCAGGTGTGAGCTGACAGACTCAGAACTGTCCACTTGTGTTTAGGACAGGTGTTAATACCAGGCCTGATCAGGATCCAACTGCAAAAACTTTGCCATCATGCTCATGTTCGTGTGCTGTCACCACAAGTTCACAAATTGATGATACTGTTTAAACATTCTGTCACTAAATTAACTTCAGGCCTGAAGACCATATAGTTCAGAGTTGATATTTGCATTCAGTTAGATTTAAGTCCTGTTAGCCCATAAATTATATCAGTATCAGATATTTGTTTTTGGGTAACTTGATGTTACATTCGTTCTTACTGTATGGAACACCTCATTTGATCCTGTCCATCCATGGAGGTAACTATACCGTGATATGGCCAAGAGAAGGAAAAGCTCACTGTATCACTGGATGCAGGTAAGAAAAGAAATCTACCATGCAAGTACTCTGGAAACAATATATCTGTGGTCCAGTATGTGGTGTAAGACAGGCTTACAATCACATAGTGAGTATTCAGTACAAAGTGTGGATGGAGGACACATGTTATTCAATGAAGATGTCTTCAGTGGGGCACGAGTAGCCAATGTTTTCCTTGTAATACTGCTGGAATGCTCTCCTGTGGGACACCAGAGAGGAGAAGAAGAAAAACAGAACATCACAAAAACAGAACAGATGATGGCACACGTGTTGAGTTGTGGGCAGCTGGGACTCAGGGGTCGAGCCAGCGTATTGTTATCGGAAGGTCGCTGGATTGATTCCCTTGGTCTTCATGTCTAAATGTCCCTGGGCAAGATACCGAATCCCAAACTGCTCTTGATGTGCTGGTTGCATTTTCATCTGCATGATGCCCAACTCAGCGTATCAGTTTGCAGTGAAATAAGTTATGCTGGGTGTTGGACTGCAAAGCAGTGGTGATAAGACAGCTGAATTCGTTTGTAGCCTGGGATTGTACTGCCAGGTTTCACTGCTTCGCAAAGCGTGGCCTTACTTCTGACAGTCAGGTACATAAACAGCTGATACACAGACAAAACTTTGATAACTTCATGAGTCATAAACAGTGGGAACAAGTGACCAGACTGTGTCGGGCACAGTGTCCTCTTGAAGTACTTTTGTTTTCTTTTTGTGTGTTTGCAGTGTGTATTTGTGCTGAGCTCTCAGGGCCACTGTAGACAAACCTTATAAAAATCTGTGACTCAACCTGGACTTTCTGGATTGTATTTGATTGCCTCACAGGTACTGGCATGTCAGAACCTCCAGGCACCCACCTGTCCCCTTTTAACTTGTTTTTGTAGTCTAAAGGAAATAATTCCTTAAAAAGTACTCATTGTGTCCTTGACCCTTTCCTTTTCTCGGGACTCCTCTCAGAGTTATCTGTACCTGAGATTTGGGCCTTCATCAATGGAGGTAAAAAGCTATGCTGTGCTTTCGCTGACATAGAGTAAATATACACAGATACACGTAAGTGTTAACACTGACAGCATAACAACTATTATGTGCATTGACAAATGCATGTCAAAAACATTCAGAGATATAATCAATTAAAATATAAATAGTAAACAATGTATTGTTTCTTACCCCACTGACTCAGCCAAAGGATGTAATGTTGTCTCGGACATCATCACATGACAGGCAAAGCGCTGCTGGTCAGGATGTTTGGTGATGAAACCAAAATACCTGCAATGCAATAAAACATGCAGTTTGTTTGCTGTAGCTCATAGAGATATCCTTAACTGTCTGTTGAATTAAATGCCATCAACAGACAGTGTGAGTGTGTGTGTGTCCCACTTACTTGCTGTGTTTTGGATGACACCCACAGAATGAGATGTTCTTCAGCTGGAAGAAATGGAAACACTGGTCCCCCTGAGAGAGACAAAGAGGTAATGTTTGTCTAGTTTAGTGTGAGGCTCCTATGTAGGGCTAAATCTGAAAGAAACACCTGGGATATATATCCAAATTGGCACAGTTCCCCTAACCTTTTGAGAGTAGCTTGCAGTTACTGCTGATTGCCACTGTGGAGCGCTATACACCTAACTACTACAACTACTACAGCAAAGTAGCTTGTTTCTGACATCAAAATAACCAGCTGCAAGTTTTCCATTATGTGTGACACTCAGTAAGGTAGGTAGGTGATATGTAGATTAAGAAGTGCACGCACCCTGTGAGCAGAGTGACACTGATCCTGCATGCTGATCTTCACACCCTTCACACTGACTTCCAGCACACAGGGTGAGGGAGGATGACTGGCTAACCGCCTGTTATATGCCACCTGTTGACACAAAGAATCAGGAAACATTTCTCCAGAGTTTACACTAACAGCAATAGCAAAAACAGTGATATTTTCCAAAGTTGTAGCCACACTTGTCTTCTTTCTCACAATGTGTCTACTTTATCGGTAGGATTTACAGATTTTGAATAATCTGCCTCTAACCGACAAGAGTAGCTCTCAACTGCTCCATTCACTCCAATGTAAGTCGGGAAGAGGATTTTACACACATACACACACACACACACACAAAGTGAATGAGACCAGGTGAAAAGGTGGGAAAAAAAGATTTCAAACATCGACATTTCTGGCATACTTTGACCTAGACACACCATTCTAAACTTTATGATGTAGACACAAGTCCAAATTATCAACGTGGGATTCAACTTGTGCTTTAGATTTCATAGTTTTTTTCGTCACGGGGCAAAGTGCACAGCCCACTCTATCTGACATTAAATGTGACATTATTACTACAGTGGTGTTGCACGTACAAACTGCAGGGCCACCAAATTGCACAAAACACCAATTCCTACATAATGTTGCTTTAAGACAGTCAGAAATCAGACAGCTTTTTTCAGAGAATGTTATTAATGTTCACCTTTTTGGATCAAATCTCATATTTTTTCATCAGTTTGAGTGATTTCTTTTTAAGCCCTAAAAGGCAAATCTGTCTAATTCCAACTTCTTAAATGTGAATATTTTCTGGTTTCCTTCCTCCTCTATAAAGTAAACTGGATATTTTGGGGATGTGGACAAAAGAGAACATTTCCGGACTGACAACTTTGTCCCTTTTTTCTGACAAAAACAAATTGATTAATTGAAAAATGATCAGTTACTGCAGCGCTATTATCTTCCACTTTCAACTGACTTAAATTAACTTAACAAATCAGATTAACTGGAAAGAATATGGTTTATCAACTGCAATTTATAAAAAACAAACACCAATTTTTTTATGTTAACATCCTTAATGTTGATGCCACACAAATGTGCAGCTATTGTGTGTTTTTCATGGTTATGTAAGGGGCTAATTATTCCCCCAGTGAGTATTCAGAACACTTGTTTGTGTTCTGTGAGGGAATTTCACCACAGGAATCAATAAATCGCATCGGTTAAAGCAAAACATGAAGTGAAAAGATAGAACAGATCTCTGTACAAGCTAAGCCTGAAGCTGAAGTAGCCAGCTCTGTGCTGTAATGTTCTTAATAAGGATTTAGACTCAGTGAAGTGATTAGCTGCAACAGGTACAGCTCTGCACAGACTGCATACAGCACAGTGAATTCAGGCCAGTTAAAGGGCCAGTGCGACCAATTCTCAGATTGTCTTGGTTTTATGAGCCTCTTAGATATCTGCCTCCACCCCAATCCAACAGATGGAGGCATAAATTAACAGAATTCCACACAAAGTTATTCGGCTCATTGCCGTTCCTCAGGATAATCCACAGATCTCATTGGTAATGGTTTTCACTGTTTTTCTCCTTTTAAAGAAACTTGTAATGAAAAAGGGAATCTCAAAACCAAACTAAACATCTGCATGTCGAGGGTGGGTAAAAACATGTTGTTATTGACCCAACTCATGCAGGAGAAATTGAGCCAATTTACAACAAGCTGTGTTAAACCTTGATCAGGCTGATAGAGGACAGCTGGGTACAAAACACGACCCATTGTTACAGAAGCCAGAACAGAACACTAACTGTTTATCCACGTGTCATTATTCTGAAAGACATTATTTACACCCTTGATGGATGAGTGAGCTCCATCTTCAGAAAGGGTGCATGCTGACGCAATTAGCTTAGCGGCTACAGTGAAGATTTGGGCTCACGAAAGGGTGTAAATAACATTTCAATTTCAATTAATTTGTTATGTCTTTGGCTACCAGAGACTTGGATTACATCAGACAAGTTGTATGGAGACGATTTGTGTATTTTTCGGTGGTCCTTTTTAACGTCCCAGACACTTCAGTTGTTTAGGAGAATGCTGCAATGCTGTATTCCAGTAATGTTTGTGGACTGTAATGTAACTTCGCTCGACTATTCATCAGCATGGGGGAGGAGAGGATGAGGGGATTTTTAGTATTGGGTGACCTTAAGCTTTATGATCAGAACTGACCCTAAGTCTATTTTGTATGGAAGCCACAGTAGCATTAGGTGCCGACTCTCTGAGAACTTGTCACTGTGATTGAACATTTCATTTGAATACTAATGTCAATATTAGACTTATAGTAGTAATATCAAAATATAGAATACATCATTTTAAAAAGCATTCATATGTTTGCAATCATTTTTCATTTATGTTTTTGCCTATGCCAGATGATGGAGGTTGTTGTCTTTTCCTACCACTATATCACTGATGCTTACATGGCTTTCATTGTGTGGTTCTGTCTTTATGTACCTTCTGCATGGCAGCACACAGCACATCGTTGCCTTTGTGGATGGGGACCTGAACTGACCCCAGGAATCGCACCAGGAACTGCTCTACACAGCCATCTTTCTGGACTGAGAAAAGAAAACAGGACAAAGAAGCGTGAAACACACATCAAATGTTGTTGATGATGAAGATGTATCTGATTATACAATCTAGTTGTTTGCAATTCACCTTGGTTAACATCTTTGGCCACATTGACAGCATAGAAGGCGGGGAATATGCCTGTAGCTCCGGTCCTCATGTTGTAACCCTGACACCACAGGTCCTCAGACCGGCTCAGCATTAACACTGGGTCATCAGTCTCTAGGCAGAGCTCATCTGCATGACGAGGTACAAACCTAAAGACAGGAATAAAAATGTACAGATTATAATCTAATGTGTTTGGACATTTCCCAATAAGTTTGTGTAATGTTTGCATTTGTGCGCGTGTGTGTGTGTGTGTGTGTGTGTGTTAACCTGTAGGCAGCTCTGTGGCTCTGATGTCTCTCCACTCCATCCAGCACACAGGAGAACAGACCAAATGACCCAGCACCTGAATGATACAGCCTTGATGTTACACTCAAGAGCCTACACTTTGTGTTTTGTTTCAAATTCATCCTTTAATTACATAGATAGATAGATAGATAGATAGATAGATAGATAGATAGATAGATAGATAGATAGATGGACAAATAAATAAATAAATAAATAAAATTCAATTAAAGAAATCAAGTGATTCAATGTTGGTGGTGTGGTACTTTTCTTTACATCTAAGACCTAAAATTTGTGCCAATAGCCTCATTCCAATGCCCTGTCAGTGCGGTGTCTGTCTCTGGCAACTTGTATAGAAAAACAGTCACCATGACTTTAGTCCACTTTCCCCCAGAAAACAATGAAAACGTTTCTCCCCATGAGTGAGAGTCAGACAGGGTCCACTGTCCACTGACGGCGATTATTTAATTATGTCATTTAGAGCAAAAAAAACTTTGTCAGGATCTCAATCACAGCACATTATAATTGCATCTATATGATTAGAAACAGTTATGTTGTCAGTGCATTTTCTGAAATCATAGATGCAAATCTATTTGTCTGTGATACTGGCAACTTTAATTGGTTAAGTGTAGTAATATGTGCCACAGGAGATGATATTCTGTTTGATTTAAACCAAATATGTAGAATATACAAACCAGTAGCGCTATAATGGCCACTGTTGTTGGCAAACAGGTTAAGGAACTTCCTGCTTCTGGAGGCTCCGGCCCCTCCTCCATTGGACTCATCCTCCTCTGAGGTCGTGGTAGATGTTACCTTGGACTGCTTGCAGATCCTTGCTACAACTTCCCTCCTCCTCTTCACCTCCTCCTCCCTCCTCCTCTTCACATCCTCTTCACTTCTCTTCCTCATCTCCTCCTCTTCCCTTATTCCCTTTTCCTCTTCTTTCCTCCTCTCTTGGAGCAGAAAACAGGGAAAGTCAAATTGATAGCAGCAACAAACAAGAACCTGTCCCTACAGAGGGTGCAGATTTGATTTCAAATTCAGTCAGCCTTCCCTCCTTCACAGTCATCGAGTAAGAGGTGCGGCGTTCTGAACATTGTCTGTTTAGTGGTGTTCCCCAAGGCTTATTACTGGGTCCTCTACTCTGTTAGAGGATGGCAGATCTATTTCTGATCATACACGGATGACACAAAGCTCTACATACAAACACAATAAACTTTGTTTTAACGCCCTACCACCAGACTCACAAGCTTGGATTCAAGGCAGGATATTTTAGCTAGTACTGCAAAGATTTCCAGAAAGAAAACCAGAATGGATATTCAGGGTTCTTAGAAAACTATTCCTGATGATTTTGCTGACCTTGTAACCTGTCCTCTATCTCCACCACAATGACTTAGTATTGCATATTATAAGATCTAAATAATTATGCAATATCCACTTTTACAAAGTCTATCATAAAGATGCAAAAAAATATGCCCCCCGCTCTCTCTCTCTCCTTCTCCCCCTTTAAAATGACATCAGAGCACTGAGCCAGTAAACTTCAGTGGGAATCTACAAATTACCCTAAGCATCTTTTCCTGCATTCAGATCTTTAGAAAAGATTTTAGACATGGACAGATAACCATGAAATTATCTAGGAACATTTTCCGCTCTTTCATGAACTTTCCTTAGGGAGAGTGTCATCCTTACTGGTAGAAAAGCAAAAGAGAAACAAAGTCATCTGTATCCCCTCAGCTTTTCAACTGTGTGTGATACTGCTCTGTGTTCATCCATCTTGAGAAGGATTAGGTTTCATTACCTTGCTTCCTTACATCCTCTCTCTTCTTCCTCTCTTCCTCATACTCTGGGTCTTCCTCCTCATTGGCTGACTGATAGACTGTCTCTGCATCGCTGTCATCATTGTGCTCATTGTAACGGTGGAAGCAGTCCTTTAGGCTGACTAGCTGCAACTTAGCATGTTCATCGACCACCAGAGTGTATTTAACAGAATCATAATTTAATCCTGCTGTAGCTTCACTCTTTGGTAGGGTCTGAGCAGCCGCATGAGCTCCCTGAGTGACAGAGTTGGTGCCATCCACCTCAGTGTTACTGTCACCTTTTCCTCCCCCTACTTTCACCTCTGACTTGGTATAGTCCATATTTGTTTTTTCATTATCTGCAAGGCAGCTGGTCAGACCATTCTGGCCGTTCATGAAGGGAGTCAAATCTCCCTCCCCCTCTTCTTCGCTGATGTCAGGGTTGATTCTGCGGGATAGAGAAGGATGCAGGGGCCCTGGAGGGGGGCCCTCTGTGTCTGAGCTGAGGGACATTCTGTTTGACCCGCCCTCGCTGCTGGACCTGGAGAGGGCAGGGGCGTTATCCTGGGTCCTGTCATGGTTTTGGCCTAAGAACACAACATATGGACAAAAGGTTGATACAAGGGGTAATATAGCAATTCATGAGCTGCTTACTAACAGTACTATGTGGACAAACGTATTAGCCGTAGGCATAAATCCCAGGGGGCACACAACACTTCCATCCTGGCAAAAATTATTTATCCCACCAACATTTCTCTCTTAACACTACTATGTCATTTCAACAATGTTAATAACACAATAAAAGCCCCTGAGTCCCTCTAGTCATCAACAGTGGCACAAGATGGAGGTACAGTACATGTGGGGCTGAGTTTTAGTTTATTACAGCTCACACGGCTTGGAGGCTTGTACTTAACTGAAAATTGTTTTTTCAGTCTTTGTATACCACCTCACATATATACCTTAAAGGAGTAAATTGTAAAATGAAGCCAGAATATGAAGATAGCTCCAAAAATATAGGGGGCACCATATCACCATAGGAAGAAACAACTTCTGCTCTTTGCTAGCCATCCTGAGCTGTAGGTAGCTACCGTCATTTACATTTTGTTAATGCAGCAGCCTCTGAGACAACACATGCCAGTCTGAAGACAGGGGAGACAGTACGGAGGCAGTTTGCAGCAGCTCTGATCAGGACTATGACTCCGGGAACAAGAAAACACAGCAGGTGGGGACAGGAGATGCATGAAGCAGCAGAGGAGAGAGAGGGGGGGAGTTGGACATCAGCAGTGGGGGTAAATGGCGTACAGAACCCTAATACCTTAACATCTTCCTCTGTGAACTGAGGATTTATTCGGACCAAACCAGAGGTGAATGTGGAGACAACTGAATTCTAGTTCATGTCAAGTTAGAATAAAGTGTGTTTTATGATGAGTTAACCTCTTTTTATACCTGGAAATATATGTAAAATGATCACAAAAGGCCTACCCAGTCTAGACCAGAGTAATTGCAAAGCAGTTTGGAGTAGAGATATGGCTTTGAGTTCTTCTTAAAAGTTTATCTGGTTTAGTGTCTGAGCACACTGAGGTATTTATTAATTTTTCTTGCCTAAATGTTTTAATGCATATATCAGCCTCCAGATGACCTGCAAATGCTCCTATTGGCTAGCAAACAAAACGGGTCCACATCATATAGACTTACATGGTCCAAGTTCTAATTTAATAAAAAATATCACTGAAAATGAACATTTACACTCATTTTTCTAAAAATATATCTAGGTATGTAGTTGGGCATAGAAAAATCATCATAAAGATAGAACAACAGCCTATACAAAAGGGAAAACTAACCTCATAAATTTACACAATTTCCAAGTTCAGAGCTTTAAAAAACTGATATAAAATAAATGTATTACTGATTTGAAATCTGATTGGCTACATGATGAAACAGTCGTCTGATGCAGTGTTAGTGGCTCAGGTAACTCAGCTTTCAATCAAATGGCTGCCACCTCAGGATGTCTGGTGTAGAGGGATAATGCCGTCTGCTGTGAAATGAGATTAGCTCTCTTACAATTAAAAGCATCATAAAGCATCCAAATCCCAATTTATTGCTATTTTGTCTCCATTCAATGATGGAATACTGTGTTTCGACAAAATATGCTACTGAAATGCATCTAGTGGACTTCTGGGCAGGGGTGGTTCCTAGAATGGGCTATATGGGCTGCCCAGGGAGGCATGAGCACTTGCAAAAAAAAAAAAAAAAGTTTCACTTTTGGACCTCAGCTCTCCCTACTGGTAGCAGGGTAGCGGTGAAGCAGGGGATTTATCTAGTGCACAACTAAATAGGCTTAACTCAATCACATCATGAATTGCTTCCACATAAAGCACATGTCAGTAATAATAACATAGTACAAATGCAATTAAAATACATGGGCAAATATAGAAACAATATAGTGCTATATACAATACATACAATTTAGAGGCAATAAAATAAAATACTGAGGTAGATAATAAATACTGCAGTAAATCAAATAAAATACTGAGGTATCGAAGAGAAAAGGTAAGTGGAACAGAAAGTGCAATAAGGTGTGCTAAAAGTGAGGTTCACCCAGGGTGTCATGCAAGCGAGGACCGCCACTGCATTTGGGAATAAGTCAAGTGTTTTAAGCATGATGTACTAGTGACACACCCAGACACTATTGGTGAGTTGAATGGAATCACAAGAATCTAAACTTTCTAACCATGTAGGGCATGAAATTTTAAATGAGGTAATTAAGCTCGTAATTATGATCGTTAAGAGGTCAACTTGAATCAGGCGCTGTACCATTGTATTTCTTCTGTTTAATAAGAACATTTGGTGTAAGAATATTAACTGTTCTGACATTGTTTTGTTTACATATTAAACTCCCAGCTGAACCTATGAGGGCTATCAGAATGTTGCCTCTCAAGGTACAAAAAAGGTAACAAGTTCCACACTAATCTTACAAATGACCCCTTTAAACATCTATGATCCCATATGGTTAGATTAGATGGAACTTCCTCTGAAATGTCATTTTGCAGCAGAAGGGAAAACGAATGTGCTTAGCAAAAAACAGAAATTTCACAGCACCACTCAAAGGCAGGTTGATTACCTTGGTCTTGGGCCTTGTCCTGGTTTCTTGGTGCTACAGGCGTACGTGGGACCACCATGGCTGTCAGATAAACTTCCTGGGCAATTCCTGGCATGTTATTTGGCTTGACTCCCCCTCCTTTGTTACCCCCTTTAGCACCTGCTTTTCCTTTCCCATCAGTCCCCCGGCCTTTCAGTCCATTTGCTTCCCTTGGCCTCTGATGTTCACTCCTGTCTTTTTCCTTCCCCTCACACAGTCTCCCCCCTCTTCTGTCTTCCTTCCCTACTGTCACTCCACCTTTTCCTCTGATGTCCAGCAGGCTCCTCTCTCTCATGGCTGTTGCTCCTCTTCCCCCTCCTCTTCCTCCGCCTCCTCCTACCCTCTTCTGACCTCTTTGTGTGCTGGAGGACTGTGTGTGCGTGGCTCCAGACACCTGTCTGTCCCGTGGTCGGGCGCGTGTGTCTGTGGTGGTGGCAGCAGCAGCCTGAGTGTTGGCTTTGCTCTTGGCTCCATTTACAACGGGCGGTTTGGGGGCCGGACGCCGCGTGCTCTGCCGGACTTTGTCCTCTGCTTTTGGTTGTGCTGGTGGTATGAGATCCCCTTAACACACAAATACAAACACGAACAAAGTAGTAGATTATGTATGACGCATACAGAGAGATTATCAAATTAGCCAACAGAAAGGAGTTTATTCTGCATATGAATTGGAAAGAAATGTCACAATTGATTATAAAATGCATTCTCCCTTGTGGTTTCATTCCAAAAACATGCATTTAATGTTATGATAAATTATCATTGAGGTCCTAGTTTTAAGGCCTTCAACTTTGATCCACCAAAGCACCTTTTTACCAAATATGGTGAGATGTGACAATAAGACAACAAAGTATCTGGGGGCTAACCCTACTCAAACTACAAAGGTTTTTAAAGCTAATAATGTCTCTTTAAATTTCAAATTTAAATCAGACAGTTCTAATGGAATAGTGTTCCTTAGTCTAAACTCAAGAGCTGAATCAGTAAAAATGGTTATCTGCCTTGTGTACCGTATCTTTTTCATTCCCTGCCAATTGAAATAAATGATAAACAAGCAACTGAATGGTATAAGTTAATTTCTTGTTATATCTGGATGGGTAAGAAACTAAGAATGAAAAACAAAATAATGCAATTATTGAAAGAGAAACGGAGAATGGCGTTGTCAAACTTATAAGATTACTACTATGCAGATCAATTAAGACCTTTTTGTCTGCGATTGTGATTCACAGTTCAAGGCAAGGTGGAAGGAAATAGAAGAGGGAGAATCTGTAGGAACTGTTTACATCTGGCAGAAAGTAGTCAAAAAGAATAACCTGAGTGGTGCAGAGAAAATCTAACGATGGTGTGCATGTGATGTAGATTTTATCCAAAGCAGACACCAGATTTAAAACATGGATTAATGGAGTAATGAGCTAACAGCATACTGTTGATTTTTGAAAGGGTTTTGAAACTTTCAAAAAAGATTATGGATTGAGAATCAGGATCTCTTTAAATATCTATGAGCATGGCATCAATTAAGAAAAGAAGAAAGAAAGCCCTGAACAGGGAGTGGTTACAACTAGACACTCAAACTTTAGAAGGTTGGTAAATACTGTTCATGACATTTACAAATTAGAGAGACTAACTCTTTCTGAAACAATGCAATCAGAGAAACATAAGGGATTGTGGTCAAAATGGGCCAGGTACATTATCTCCCTAAATTGCTATTTTTGCTGGATTACTGAGGAGACTGTGCTGTGAGGAGATCTTTATGGACTAATGAGTGAGTGTGACATCTTTTATCACTTTGTTCAGATGTTCATAGTTGTTCAAAGCAAAATGAAAGGGAGAGCGACAGAGAAAGGCTTTCTTGAGTCATGACTTGGTACAATTGTCGGCGCTTTGAATCTTGGACTATGTTTGAACTGAACTTCAACTAGAATGGCTAGATCTGGGGTTCTGTGGTGTATACAGTTAAAATGTTGGTGTATGTTTCTAGAAGCTAGAAAATGTTTAAGGTCACAATAATTGTATAGTGAGCTTATCCTCGTGTCTTATTTTCTTTTGTTTATAGAACAAATTATCCATGTTAACAGAGCTATGTCACTGATTGTGTGCAAATAAAGAACATGGATCCTCTTCACTAAGTGTGTGTTCCTTTATCTTTATTGTTTGTTGGTTTTTGGTGTTGTGTATTTCATCACACTTAGTAGGGTTCATACCTGTAACATGTGGGGAGGAAGAGCGGGAGTCTTTCCAGCTGTCCTTCTTACCCAAAGAGTTGTTGTTGATGGTGTCCTGGACAGAGTTAATGAAGCACAGCAGTAGTGTAAGAACAAAATTCAAGACATGACACACACACACACACACACACGCGCACACACAAACACACACACACACACACACACACACACACACACACACACACACACACACACACACACACACACACACACACACTTACAGAAGAGACACCCCCACCCCCCCACCCACGTAAATTCCAGGAAGAGGAAACAGCATCGACCAGGAAGTGAGTTTGACGGTCCAGCCTCAGCCGATGCAGAACGCTGACTCACTTACTGACATCCCATCATGCATCATCCCTGTAGCACACGCCATTCTGTTACTATGGTAACTCAGTGTGTGTATGTGTAGAGGAGAGAAAGATGGGGAATCAAAGTATCTCTCTGTTAAACACATGCCTCTCTCTGATGATACCCTCCTTGAGCCTGATATTACAGCCACATTGTGATGATTTCAGTGTGGAGACAGGAAGCTGATAGAGCCAGTTTCATTACTAACAACAGTCAGAACGCCATCTTTTCTTTTCTGTCTGACACTGAGAAACTTCTCACTTTCAGTATCACATACAGAGTTACCAACTTCTTTTCTGTCAGAGACGCTGTGGTTCAACTGATCCTTTCAACTGATCCTTTCAAACTGGATTACACCGAACGCATTCAAATACATACTACATATATACTGTATATGTATATGTATCTACATACGGATACAGATACGTATATAACCCTCTTAAAAAGTGCATCCTTTGCTGGACTCTAGAACATGAACTGTCAGTAGAACATGCCAGGTAAGCATGTTGTAACAAACTTGTTTTTTTTTTAGTGTTATAGATAACCACAGGGCTCACCTACTGTTCTAGGGTCAAACTCTACCTCTTTAAACACTTAAATGGACCTTTTAGGAATTTCCTGGCAACCTGCACTGCGATATAAATGCAAGCAAGCTTGCACCTTGCATGGCAGCCACCACCATCAGTGTATGAATTACTTTAAGTCATTTTGGACAAAAGTGTCTGCTAAATGCCCTAAAATGTAAATGATGGTTTCCTTGTTTGAAATGTTTGTTATGCAAATGTCTAGCCAAAAAACGATTGGAAACCCATTCATCTGTATACATGACCAATACATTTTTGTTCTCCAGCAGACAACTAGCTGGAGAAATCTGGTTATTAAACTGTACCCTATGAAAACTGTTGTCTTATTTACGTGACATTTAAGACATCAGATTACTACAGAAAGCCTACAGCAACCCATATCGTGTGAAAATATGCTACAGATCGATTGCATATCAGAAAACACTCAAGTGAATAATTTTTTAAAAGGCCAAGTACATTGTTTTAGAGGACACTGACAATCAACCGGTGATGTCCTGTAGGTATGGCAATGATGCCTGCAGATTTGGTGCAGGTTTTGCAATTAGGCCATTCAGTGAAGACAATGTTAGATAATGTTAATGTGAAACAGTCACTGGCAATCAATTCCCAGCAACCACAGTCACGCAGAACTGATTTTACATTTCAAAGGACATTTTACAGAGAGGCAAGAGCCAAAAGAGCAGGGAGATGTTTTCACCTACCAATTAACAACACTAATATAGTCTGGCTACTGCAGTGGCTATGAAATAATATATTAGTTGATTCCAATACAGCCATACAGTTTTTTTTCTCTTTTGAAAATGCATTTTTTTATTTATTTTGAAATTATTTCATGTAATAAACTATTTAATAAATAACAATACATTATTTTATTTAATGCATATTCTTATTGATATTGTACATAGCCCTTTTTGATTTTAAGCAACTTACTTATTTCCTAACTTATCAAATTGATGTATAACCAAGTCCATGACTCCTGTGGTCCATCGGGGTTCCATTGGGGATGGATCTCACACAAAACACAAACAATAAGATAAATAGAAAATAAACAAGTCTTCCATCTGATAGATCTGCTTTAAAAATGAAACTTGTTTGGTAAAGATGTGTTTTGGTTTGGTTTTTTAAGTAAAAAGATGTATTAATAATGGCAAAACCAGTGACAATTGCTTGGGTTTAACTAGTTCTCCCTGTGGTGGCTCTGAGGGTCATAACACAATGACATTTCAGACAACACAATGACATTTCAGGTCATGGAACAGATTTGAATCAAGCCTTTTCTATGATCTGAAATGTTGTGTTTTGACCTCAATAAACTGATTCTGATTCTTGGCTAGTTCATGCATTAGTTTGTGAAAGAAAAACACACCATTTCTTTAATAGTATTTCTCTCTTTTAAACACAGCTGTTGGCAAAATGCATGATGATGAGGTCACATATCCATTTGTGACTATAAAGGATCAATAACTGTTTTATGATGACGGCGAACTCTGTTTTAGAACAGGTCTGAATTCTTGAGGAAGTCTGTCATTAGCCCTGCGCAGACACCAGATTCCTCCCATTCAGTGTAAGACATCCAATGTGTAGGATTTAGTGGTGCCCAGAAATAAGGTTGCAAATTGCAACCAACTTGATACCCCTCACCCTCCCTCTGTAGAGCAGGTGTTTGGTTTGTCCGTTTTGGGATAATGTAGAAACATGGCGGTGCAACATGGGGAGCTCTGTGGAAGAGGATGAGCTCCCTTTGGTGACTTAAACAGCTCATTCTGAGGTCACTGAAACACAGTGATCATTAGTTTAGGTAATTATTTACTGTTGAAAACATGATAATGAATGTTGCATTCCATTCTGCCTATAGATCCCCCTAAACCCTATACACTGGACACTTAACTTGAAATGACTTTCAGACAGACACAACAGATCAATGCGGCTGCCTGTGATGCTGCATCGACCTCCTCCTTTCTCCCTCTTAATAGCAGTAAGCAGTGTGGAGTCAGTCAGTTGTCCAGAGGCCATGGACAGCTGCTTTATTTATCATTAGATTACTTATTTCAAAGTGGTTCCTTTACTGGGCCTCACTTGCGTGTTCCATCAGCTATAGCACCTTCCTCCTCTTACTCACCACATGCCTTTAAAACCCCCATGCACACTGAAGGGATAAGGGAAAGGGCACATGTCAAAAGGCATCGTCACCACCGTGCAGCAACCCGTGGCTCGACAAATCCACATTCTACTCATCAGCATGTCTCTGTTGGCTTGAATTTTCCACAGCAAAGCAAAGTCAGTGCTCACTGTTCATATCTCAGATTTCAGTATGTGAATGTGCCATTTTTCATATGGGCATGCATGTCAAACAGTTTACTGAATAGAGATAAGACAACTTTAACAAGAAAAAACGTGTTAACTCCTCAAGCTCAGGTTAAGCTTCAAGTATTTGTAAGACAGTTTTCACAATGTAAGATGGAATAAATGGAAACTAATGAATGCCCAAATGAAGTCTTATTATCATTATTGATTTACTTGTAAGTGATCAGTACCTTATGTAAAATATCAGATAGAAACATATAAGGCCCACAGTACTCATTAATGAGAGGAACTATGCAGCTCACACACTGGTTTTAGAACTCATAATTAGTTGATTAGTTTTTTTTGTTAACAGTTGATGACACACACGCACACACACACTAACACACAAATCCAGCTCCTGTGGTGAGTCCAGCAATCACCATGGAGCATGTTTGATTACTGGAAGTGATGTCTGATGACACGTGGACTGAGGGCATTTCCAACATTAACATTATTAACTGATTCTGATAACATTTTGATTGCTGTACATGAATACATAACTACATACACACCGTGTTATCACCCTTGAATGGCTTTATCACCCGGACAAGAGGAACTCAATATCACCTTACAACATATAACATACAATGGAGATTATTTTCTTATATACAGGATACACTATGAAGACTAAATACCATCTTATTGTTGGATAGAAAGGCTAATTTCAATTTTACTATGTTGGCAATGGGTTTAAAACATTTAGATACTTTCCTAACCAATCCAATTATGGCTGATGACACTCCAATAAGGTCAAGCTTATTGGCTGATTGAAGCTGGACTGGGAGGTGAAACATTTGCTGCTTAGTGGGAAATTCATTGTTGAAGCTGTGGTAATGTTATCCTCTTCTCATCTTTACCACAGTCTGGAAAGAAGTCCTTTATACAGCATCTGTCCTGCAAAACTGTTGGTGCACCAAGAGCTGGGTATTTATCATGCATTGATCTCTCCTACAGGAGCTATAGTGGACTGAACATCCATCACAAGTGATTAAGAGGGAAGCAGAATAATGATGAATACGTACAGTAGTATGTACAGTATGGGCCTTTAATTCACTCTCGACTGTACCATTGTTATTTTGCAATCTCTTAGCTTAGTCTTCTTAGTATAGCTAGCTAGCTAACATTCCAAGCTTCGAATGACATTCGACACAAACCCTGAAAAACATATCAGCGGAACAATAACCAGCACAGAGGTTATGTCAGAATCCCTGCTTACGTTGTTTTTTAGTTAGTAAGTTTACTAACAGTTATTGAGCTAACAAAGAGGCTAGTAAAATGTTAGCATGGGTGTTAACAAAATGTTAGCGAGGGTGCTAACAGAGATGTTGTGCAACAAAATGTGAAGTGAAGTGTGCGTCATATAGTAGCATAGCTCTTCAAAGTTTCTTGCAAAGGTTGCGATGTCTGTGAAATATATTTTGATAATGGGGAAACTGACTAGTGAAAACTGGAAGAGAGAAAGGCCACCAGTTTAGATACAGTAGATATAGTCGTTACATTTGCTAGACTCATCAAACCTCTTTGTACTAACCTTTGTTTTTTTCTGAGTTAAAACACCTGATAAGATAATAATTAGCATTATTTCTGTGAATTCTAAAACAACAACACTTTTACTTGTGACATTTGCAACAGTTGCTTGTGAAAAAAGATCTGTGAAAGTCAAGGGACTAGACCTGTTATCTGAATGTGTCAGATATGTTCTGTTAATTAACATTTAATCATTTAACCTTTGCTACTGACCTTATTTCCAAGTTGTACCTACAGATTGTGAACATTAATTAGGTCTTTGCCTGCTCAGCCATTAAACAATGTTTACAGATATTTTGGTTTTCTTCTGTGACCTGCAAATGTTGAATTTTGTGAATTCAAGGCATAACACTTTCCTACCCTCTTGTTTGCTAACTAATGACAAAATCTCTAATCTGCAGCATATTTCTATTATATTAATATTTGGAGATCAATTGACACCAGCAGTCACAAAAACAGTGATCTGAAATGATTTGTCAATGTAACTGGAAGGGAATTCCTCTCTATGTTGAATGATTTGGATGTTGATACTGAAGGGAAACCCAGTTTAGGGTGCAATGACTCTGCCCTGATCTGTATTGACATAGTAAACAGGATGCTGCTCATTTAAAGGGATACACCAGTAGACTACTACTTCCACTGTTTGCTCCGTCCAGAGAGCACTCATCACTGAACACTGCCCGAGGACCCAAGACTATCTACTTCACCTTCATCTAGACTTGGTTTTTTATGAAATATCGCTCTTTGGCCTGGTATTGTATTTTCCTCTTGCTCTGGTCTCTTACTAGAAGGTGTTGCTACAGATGGCTCTTCTTAAATATGTATTTCATGAAATGTCAGAACAGCTTGTTTTATCCGTGCAATCAGGGTTATTACCCACAACATCCAGTGTATCCTATCAAAGTGTCCTTGAGCAAGTCAGTGAAACCCTAGCTGCTCATCTACTGTGAGTCTGCTGGAAGAAAACAAGTCAGCTACACGACTGTCTTATGAATAAACCGACCAAGACTTACATATAATACAGATGTTTGCAAATAGTATTGCCACCAATACACAAAGCAGGAACTGAAACACAGCAGCATATAGCTACTGCTGAACCATTTTCATAATTGACCTACCACCAGCACACACACACACACGCACACACACACAGATATACAGCTAGCCAATGCTGGCTCATTCTGAACACAGGATCCTCCCAGGAAACACACATACACACATGGTAAGCCATTTATTCAGCCTGACATTACTCCTGCTTAATCCTAAACACAGGACCCACCCATAACCATACACACATTCACACACATTGTAAAAACCGGGGATCCTCCCAACCGCCCTACCTGGGTGCCAGCTTGAGGCAGCTGTGGGAACAGAGCCAGGGTGGTCGGCCTCTTTGGTCGATACTTCTCCATGACAGCACAGGTTGATCCCCCTTTGACAGGTGACAGCTTCCACCCTCCCTCCTCCTCTTCCTCCTCCTCCTCTTCTCCTCCTTTATTAAGCCAGCGCAGGAGCTCCTCCGCTCGGACAAGGCCTCCCCCACCCTCCTCTACCTCCCTCTCTGCCCCGTCTTCCTCCTCGGTCCTCTCAGTGTCAATCAGCTCTAAGCTCTGGCTAAGGACACACCCCTTCCACCCTCTCCTTGCATGATCATTGGCTGGCCAGAGTGTCACATCATCATCGGCATCATCATCTTCCTGGCAGGAGCAGAGTGGAACAGAGGGGAGAGGAGAGATGGAGAGACAGAAGGAGGACAGGAGAGAGAGGTGGGTGGTGTTGAAAAGAGATGGGGTGAATGAGGATTGACAGAGCAAAGAAGGCAGGGAGGAGAGGGAGAGGGGAGGAGCAAGGCAGAGCCCACCAATCAGAGCAAAGTATGACATCATCACTTCATCTGCCTGTGGCATTTGGTGTGAGTAAAGGCTAATAAACACTGTTACCGTGCGTGCGTGTGTGTGTGTGTGTGTGTGTGTGTGTGTGTGTGTGCGCGCGCGCATGTGTAACAAAATAAGATTATCCAGTAACAGTGATCCCATGGAGAGACAAAGGCGACAGACCAGTCAGTAAACAAACATTCATTCAGCCACCAAAGCAGCCAGCAAACCAGTCATTCAGTCAGCCAACAAATCTTTTAACACACTGGACAGTGACACAGCCAATCATATACTGTTTTCAATCCACCAGCCAACCAACAAACTGTCAGCAAAACCAGTCATTTGGACAGCCAGTTGCAAACCCCATCAGATAAAAAACCACCCCTAAAACAACCAGTCAGTTAGTTCCATAGCAAGTTATATTAGCTAAAATGCCAACCAGCCAGTCCACCTGGCATTTAGCACAACAGCCTAACAGATACACATAATTCAATCGTTAAGCCAATCAACCAACCAGCAAACCAGATTACCAGGGAAACAGTCAGTCAGGGCACCAGTCATTCAACAAACCAGCCTTTTTACATTGACCAACAATCATTAGCCTAGTTAATAAACATTCAACTCATTCAGTCATTAAAAAAGAAAACAGTGAATCATCAGCAAACCAGTAAGACAAGTTACTGTACTAACCAGCCAACAAACCAGTCATTAAGCCATTCAGCCAGCCAGCAAGTCAATTAGTAACTCTTTCTGTCCCAATCAACCAACTGAGATCAAGTCAGCCAGTTATATTAGCTAAGTCATGTACCAGTTAGCCAAAAACATAGTTAATCCTTTAACCAGTGAACAAACAAAGCAGCTATTCAGACAGTTAACAAATCAGCCAGCAAACTAATAAACTAGTCTGTCGTTCAGAACTGCCAGCTAATCAATCAGTTTAAAGGTATTTATTTTGCAACAGTTCTTTGAGGGAGTGGATGACAAGGAGGGCAGGCAGGCTGGGTTGTTTGGTGGCAACGTGAAGGAATCTCAGGTGAGTCAGTGGAGCAGAATGTTGAGCTGAGAGGTCAGGAGGTTCTGCACACAAGGGAAAAAACATGAGTTTTAGACGAAACCTGGTTAGGAAAAAAAATGAGGCTAGATTACAAGAAAAATTACAACACAAGAAAAAAGTCAGGAATTATAGTGCAATGGTGTATTCACCATATGGGAGGGAACAATCTGGCACAGAAGCAGAGAAGAGACCAGGATGATATAGCCTCTCTGCTACTGCAGACACCGTTGCTACGTCCACACACACACACACACACACACACACACACACACACACACAGTGAAAGGAGGAGGTGAGAGAGAAGGGGAGGGTACAGATAGGGGGGAAAAAAACAAAACAACAAAGAACCCTGACTGCCAGAGTAGAATCGTGACACTATCAGTGGAACAGTGACAAACCCGATGAAAACTCATTGTAAGTGTGTATGTGTGTGTATATGTTGGCATGTGTAGGTTCCTGTAGGTTTGTGTAGGTGTGTGTGGGTGTGTGTAGATGGGTGTTCTGTGGGTGTGTATATCTGGCTGGATGCATGTTGCAATATGATGTGTGTGGTAATGTAGGAATGTGCATGGCATTAGTCCAACCCTAACGAGGACAGTAATGGGGACCATCTTTCCTTCAGGACTGTGATGTTGTGTGACTGTGAACAGTGATTTTTTTTCCCCATAGTCCAAGCTCTTCTGATAAGTGGTTAACACTTATTGATCTTTTTGATTTCCAGTTTAAGGGAAGTGGTTTTCTTACCAACAGTTAAATGAGCAAGCTGTTCTTGTATTTGTTAGGTATGTTGATTTCTGAAGTGTCTCCTCGCAGACACAGCTGTGAGTATGGTGGGATTCTATAGTCCAGGATGGTGGAGAGTTTCTGAGTAAGAGAATTCTAGAAAGAGTGGTTGGCAAGCCCAGAGTGTGTGAACATTATTTATCTGTCATGCCTATTGTGCCTAAGTGTCTGTGTTTGCCAGTCCAGTTTGGTACATTCAGTATTGAGTGGTGGTTATTCACATCCAGAGGTTGGTTTAGGGAGAGACGTTTAAGTCAGTGTTCCAGCTAGCTGTGAATGATATTGTTCTGAAATACAGCTGCTGCAGCTATATGCCAGAGCAATATCATTCAAGGAAATCACACCTCAAACCTCCATCATGAAAACTAAACTATATGCAGATTATATTTTATTGTACAGTGGTTCTATAAAGATGGCAAACAATGAAGGAGAGAGTAGGGATCCTTGTCTTGTACCCCGGCGAAATGTGACACTCTTTGACGTAATTCCGTTTGTGGTTACTGTGGCTGTGTGTGAGGTGTGTTCTGTAAGACACTTACATTATGTAATATAGATTTATTTTGTGATGATGAATATTACCATTATATTATAAGATTACACAAAATACAACACTTTCCAATAAATACCTTGTTTTACCACTTTATGGCTCCACTGGAATTCCAAACAGCAAATTTAAAACTTGACATGTCATGACATGTCATAAGCCCTTACAACCATTACATGCTTGAAGAAAACCCATGCTGGCGTTAATTAGAAACCAGAGTTTTCAAGATGTAATTAATCTATAAACAAACTGACACCAGTACCAGTGCTGTTGGGGTAGAATATACTCATGGTCTTAAAATGTGACAGTTTTCAGGCAAAAGGGTGGTACTACTTGTTGAAAACTAATTAACATACGAATCAGTGTACCATTTCTCCTACTGGTTCTCCAACTTCTCCCCATTCCCGGCAAGGTCCATCACCAGGAACAGCAGCATTGATTGTAGGTACAAGGGGCACAGTGGCCACACTGGATAGAGCTACAATTGCAGTTCATTTTGCATCCTTCATATTGTAAGGTAACATGGGCTTGTCATAAGTCTGTCAGTCGTAAATCTTCTGAGCCTCTTGAGATCTTATTTGGTCCTGTGTCTGCTAAACAGTTAGTCCTGAGTCTTCAAAATAAATGATCCTGGACTGAAGCAGGATGCACTGAAGAGTTCTTCTTTGGTCTCCTGAATAGCTGTTCCAGAATTTACCAAAGAGCCAACAATTCCAGTTGAGCCATAACGCTCTGCAAATAAAGTAAGTTGGGGAAAGCAACAATTGTTTGTCCTGGCTTGTTGTTAAATAAACTAACTCTTCTTTTCTCCGTGTCAATGGTCTCAGCACAGTAAAGAAGAAGCATGCTCATCTCACAGGGGAATCTAGTAAATAGCCTTGGTGCCCTCCTCTTTCTCTGTTTCAAGGATAGGAACAGCTGCTCCTCTGATCGATCAAACACCATTAACAGGCACTTCCTCTCCTCTCAACACAACAGCTCTCTGTCTGTCTCTCTCTCTCTCCATTCCCTCTCTCTCTATGTTGCTTTTATTCTTAGTTTCTACTTTTTCCTCACTGTCCTTTCTGTCACTGACCTTTCATCCAAAAATCAATTACATGTTGCATTCTTTGACTTTGTCCATAGACAGAAAGTATAAAATTAAAATGCAGTCACAGTGTGGGTATGAAAACAGGAGCATAAGGTTCAGTTATTGGGCATTACATCAAAGTATACAGAGTGCAGGTAAAGAATTCTCAGTGAGTGACTGTTCAACAGTTGCTCCTATGGATGTAATTGGTTTATATCAAATGTTAATAGTAGTCATGACATTTACCTATAACACACATACAAGTTTCTAATGTTGTGACATTTCTGTTGCAACACGCAAAATAATTAACTAGGGTGTCATGGTTCAATAATTAGCTAAAAAAAAAAAGCCCATTCATCCCCCTTACGTTGTATGTATCGATACCTTCAAGTACACATCATGCAAAAGTGGTTTGCACCCAGAAGTTCACAGTGAGACTCAGTTGCATACATATAACCTTTTTCCTCTTTTACAGCAACACCCTGATTATATTAACACAATCACACATTCACACCTGCAACTGCCCAGTACAACCTGAGTCTGAAATATGCACCAGGACATCACAAAAATGTGTTGCTTATGAATAGATTAATAATTAAGATCAGTCACATGTCAAATTCAGATTGATACAGGGTGAAGTTTAAATCAAGATCTACTTTTAGATATCAGTTGGTCCATAGAAATGCTGTTACACCACACACATTACCCTCTCCTGCCTCAAAACTGTCCTGTTCTAATGGTAAAGTATCAAGTAACACCAGAACAGATCAGACTGCAACAGAGTCGAGATATTCTTTAGGATGATGCAGCTGCAAAACCCTGAGGCACACTGGAATAGAAGGGTGGACTGATGAGTGGAAAAAAGAGCACAGACTTTAGACTTTAGACTTCCAACAAAGGGAAAAGTCACATGTGACAGTAGCAGGTAGACAGACATACACTTAGTACAAGACTTAAAAATACTAAACAATACTAAAAAGATTTAGATAAGAGAGAAAATATACAATATAGAAAAGACTATACCCTATGTGCATTATATACAGGAGGCAAAAACGTGCATTATATACATATAAATAAAGTGTCAGAGTATTGCCTTTTGAAGGTTGGATGCATCAATAAATACAGTGTTTAAATACATTGTTTGAAATAAACAGACTCAGTGTAACAAAATAAATATGTAAAAAATAAAATAAAATAGTGCGCAGGCACCTTCCCAACTCAGTGTACGGCGGCATGCCACCTGCCCAAACGTGGAGTGTCCTGGCATAAGACTCTGGCCGGGATGGGGTATCTATGCCTTCGCAGATGACCTGGTTCTGTTGAACAATTCCTGGGACGGCATGTCTAGGAACCTGACGGTGTTGAAAAAAAAATTTGTATGACGAGACTTAAAACAAGTCCGAAAAAGTCCCACGGATTCTCGTTGGGGTGGAATGGCCCCAGCTATTCCCTTTATGGTTGCCCTCCGTGGCTCTTGAGTGGAACTCTGCTACACATGATTGGTCAGAAAAATATCCGGGCGTTAACATAAGCCCACACTTTGGCATCCTCAGGCCAAACCTCCAGACCGCAATCAGTGAAATGTGCAACAAAATATCGAAGGCTGGCCTCAAACCCTCACAGAAAATAGGAATCCTACAAGCATACAGCCTTTGGAGGCTGACGAACATTGGGGCACAATGCATGGCAACGAAAGGGGTGCTAGCTGACCGGGACATTCGGGTCACCCCCGGACCAATGTGATAAACCAGACCCAGCTGATGAGACCATAGCGCTAACCACTCAAGGTTTCAGGCAAGAGTTGCTTACGTCACTTTGTGAAGACATGTAATCAAGTCGGAGATTAGAAGAGTATTGGAAAAGGAAATGGAAGGCTTCAGAGCCAACATTAATGTTGCAAGGTCTGAACTGCAACCTTTTTCTTTAAATACATTTATTTTTTTTACTTTTATGTGAACATAGAGAGGATGAGGTCTAGAATTTTTACATATACAAAGTAAGGATAAGCTAAAAGAAAGCGTACAAGTAAAGGTCATTGAAAGGTCTAGTTACTGTTCACAACCATATATATCATATATGGTTGTAACAGTCCTATTTTTTCCAACATTTGTCTCCCTTCTTCTTTCATAATTGAATAGTGAAAGTCATTTTCTCCATAATGCGTATAGAGTTGATTATATTGATCAGAGGGGTGATGGTAGGAGGGTTCCTCTAGAGCCAAAATTTTGTAATTGCCTTTTTACTGGTGGCCAGAAAGATCTTAAAAAGTTATGAGTCACTTTTATTGAAATTCTATGTCCAAGGTACATTGAGGTAAAAGAAGAGTCAAATCTCAAATCTGTACCATTTTGTTTTCGAGGGGGTCCCAACATGTGGCACAATAACTACATAACAGAGATGTGACAGAAAAATAAAATAAAATAGTAAATAAATAAAAATAGAAATAACAATAAGAACAAACAATAAAAATAAAAATACAATTATCTATAAGAAAAGGTACATCCAACAAGCAGAAACAAAAACAAAAAACAAAACAAAAGACAAACCACATACAGTTAATTCATCAAAACATTTCAACCAGGAGGTGTCCAAGATGACAAATAATAAGTAAAAAGTGTGAGTGGATCACCAAATACCATCAAGTATAGATGGAATGAAACAGTGACAGTTTCATTGATAACAGGTGAGAAGACAGGGAATGTTTAAACATACCAAGTATTGAAATGGATCTGATATCAACAGATAAATTATTCCAATCTGTAGGGGCTTTAAATTTAAAAGCAGGGGGAGGGACATAGAAATACAGCTGAGCAGAGTGCCAGACTTGGTCATTTGAAGTAAAAGGTACAAGATACTGTTGTAAATAAGGAGGATAATTGAAATAGATAAAAGAGAGACTTTTCCAACTTAAATCCCTTCAAAACAAGAAGTTAGTAGAGGTAGACTGGGTCTTCCATATTTGAAGCCACACCTCCTCCATTACTAAATTGGTTTCCTTTTCCCAGCGCTCCCTAGTTACTTGAATTTTTGTTCATTAAGGAAAAACCCTTGCATAATTTGCCTATGATACCTTTCATTATTTTTGAATTATAAGTGTCAATAAGTATCTGGGAGTCTTATTTCCTCGAGAAAAAAAAAAGTGTTGAATCTGTAGGTACTGATAGAAGTCCTCTTTGCTGAGCTCATATGCCTGGCATAAGTCCTCAAAACTGTTAAGTCTTCCATTTGTTAAATGTCCCATATCATAAAAAACACGTTTTCTCTTGTCTCTACATACATAAGCTGGTCCTCCCTGAGCCTGCCAACTCCCAGAATGAGGGAACAAGCGATTCCTGCATGGTCTCTGCAGTCCACCCACTAAAACGATGCTCTACATGCTGTTCAGAATCTGCTCCTTGCGTTACGTAACGAAAGGAGTCAATATCACTGGCCGACCTCCTCTGCATGGTGATAGGAGATATCTGAGAGGGGGGCGTTCATCCCAGAGGTGAAGTTCGGTGAGTCCAGCAGTGAGACAGCAGTGTTTCACAATGTCGTCGTCGTTTCACAATGTCGTCACAATGTCGTAGATAGACACGCAAATAGCTCTGTGTTTGGTTGTAAAAATCATCATCAGTGCCTATATTCTGTCCCAGCTACAGAGCAACAGAAGAGACAGTGGTTGCGTTTCATATTCAAGACAACCTGCCGGCTACAGTTCATCTTAGCTTGTGTGTGTGTGTGTGTGTGTATGTGTGTGTGCTAATCACTTCACATCGGACTGCTTCAGTAACGAGGGTCAGTACAAAGACCTTGTAAAAGGATCAGTCCCAACCATAATAATTAATAGTATTTATAGTTGCCTACGTGTATGGTGAAGTCAGCTGAAAATCAGCTAACTAGTTAGCTCTGCTTCAGTCCGCTATGCAATGGAGTTTGAAGTGAGTTTAATGTTAATAATAATTAATGATATTACGAAGGAGCTTGGTTATCACAGTAAAAAGTACCATGTACAGACTGGAGACAGAGACGATGCAAACAGTGTCCAAGAGTCTGGAAACTGTGTTGGAGACAAACACAGCTTTCGCTAGCTGTTAGCCATTAGCTTCATGGTAGTAAATGTAACAACACATACGAACTAACATGATACAGACACACTAACCATTCTGAAACGTCCTGCTGCAGCTGCAGAGTCTATACTTCTTCAGGAGCCTCTCCTTCTAGGTCAAACTGGTTTGGCTGAATGAAAAAATCTCTGCAAGCCATAGCGATACATATATACATCCACCGTAAACATTAGTGCATGCTACTGCTAAAGCAAGGGGAATCCTCTCCCTGAGTGTGATGTAGCAGGAAGGGCTCTCCAAGTAGGCATTGACAGATGGAGCTAATTAGCATTTAAAGGTGCAGGGACAGAAACAGACTGCTCTGAATAGAGCTCTGTAGCGTGACTTTTAGACAGCTGAAATTCAGGACCATGGATGGATTTGGGGCAATGCATATTGAATACAGAGCTGTTGGACCTCTGACAGCTGTGTGAAATTGATAAAAAACAGTATAATATGGGACCTTTACTATTCGGCAGAAAGTAGTAATACCTCACTTAACCCAGTGTCTGTACCTGGGGTCCTGTGACGCTGGAAGGAACTGTGGATCATAAGCCGGCCAGCTAAATAATCTTACCTCTCTGTGTAGCGGAAATCTCTTCACCACCACCAACCATACCCTCTTAGAGAAAGTAACAGACTGATTTTTAAGCTGGAGAGCCTTGTTAACTCTGCTAGCGCAACCCAGTACTGACTGTATAGGTATGTCCATTAAAGACAGCTCAGTGTCTTTCCATCTAGTCTCATATGCTGGATTACACCAGCGCACAAGAGGCCTCAGCTGAGCAGACAGGTAGTCATTTTTAAGACATGGTAGGGCCATTGTATCAAAAATTCACAAAAGCCAAATCTTCTCATAGCTTGAAATAAGAATTCCCATCCAACCGAATCAAAGGCCTTCTCAGCATCAAGGGCTGGGAAGAACCGCATTCAATTTTGTACCAGAAATGTGGTTAATAATATGGAGGACTCTTCTTATGTTGTCATGTGTTTGCCTGTTTCTTACAAAGCCTGTCTGGTCCTCATCTATCAGGAAAGACATCACTGTATCCAATCTCCTGGCCAGTATGGCTGCATTTAATTTATAATCTGTATTTAAAACACTGATTGGTCTATAACTCTTACATCCAGTTATATCTCTTCCCTATTTTGGTATGACTGATATAAATGCTTCCCTCCATGATGGTGGGAGGGCTCCTCCCTTAAGTATATAATTAAAATGAAGATTTTAACAAGGGGAGCAATGACCCTTTCATGCATTTAAATTCCCAGAATGTAGTACAGTGTCACTCAGTGTCCAAGAGTTTGGAGACTGTGTTGGAGACAAACATAGCCTTTGCTAGCTGTTAGCCATTAGCTACATGGTAGTAAGTGTAACAACGCATACGAATAAACTAACATTATTCAGACACACTAACCATCTGAAACATCCTGCTGCAGCCACAGAGTCTGTATTTCTTCAGGAGCCTTCTGGGTCCGATTCTGGGTCAAACTGGTATGGTTGAACAAAAGCATCTCTGCAAGCCATAGCGATACACACATATATATATATATATATATATATACCATAACATTAGTGCATGCTACCTCTAGCCTAAGAGGCATCGTCTTCCTGAGAGAGACACGTAGCAGGCAAGGCTCTCCAAGTAGGCGTTGACAGACGGAGCTCATTAGCATTTAAAGGTGCAGGCACAGAAACAGCCTGCTCTTGTACTGACCCTCGTTACTGAAGCAGGCCGATGTGAAGTGATTAGCACACACACACAGGCTAACACGAACCGTAGCCGGCCCATTGTCTTAAAATATGAAACACAACCACTGTCTCTTCTGTAGTTCTGTAGCTGGGACAGAACATAGGCACTTATGTTGAGTTTGACAACCAACAACAGAGCTATTTGCGTGTCGACACTGTGAAACACTGCTGTCTCACCACTGGACATACTGAACTTCACCTCAGGGATGAATGCTCCCCTCTCATAATGACTCCTTTCGTTACGTAAAGAAAGGAGCAGATTCTGAACAGCCTGTAGGAGCACTGTGTTACCAGTGGGTGGGCTGCAGAGACCATGAAGGAATCGCTTGTTTTCCTCATTATGGGAGTTGGCAGGCTCAGGGAGGACCAGCTTATATATGTAGAGACAGGATTAGGGGTTAGGGAAAACTTGTTTTTTATGATATGGGACCTTTAAAACACAGTGTACAGTTCTGACCCCATGCTGTTAGCTGTCAATGCTAACACTCCGTTCACAGAGCCCTGTAATGGTTGAACCAAATGTGTTTGCGTCTTCGGTACTGGCAAGTCAAGGGTAGCTTGAGTAATGAAGCTGCATGTTTAAATCGACCAAAGGTCTCCTTTAAAATGATTTGAACCATACAGAATTTGAAATCAGTGGAGCTGAGGCTATTCCAAAGTTTTGTTTACGAATAGCATTATTCTTAGTTTGAAGGGTGAGGGGAGTAAGGCAAAGTTTCTTAGGAACTAAGCCAAGATTCAGTACTCATTCATCACCACATCCTCTCTGTCAGCCTCTAGCATATGTTCTGCTGGTAGTCATGTGCATTGCCGGCTCGTCGCGCCCCAGCTGTGCTCCACAGTACTAGATTGTTTATGGTTTTGACAGTGATGTTTTTGGATCTCCTCACCGGTATTGGTCCCACGGTAAAGCCCCCCTTTCTCAGATCCGCTGCAGCTTCCTCAGCACTGCTGTATGTGACCGTGCCTGAATCGAGGTGCGCGCACATTCGGGTAAGTGGGATCTGGAAACAGATCTTCTTTTCCTTAAGTGCTCATTTAATCAGAGTGTACTCCTTCCTCCTCTGCTGTTCGCTCTCGGCATAATCGTGGTCTAAAATCACTTGCCTGCCTTGAACACAAATATTTTTTTTCCAAGCAGCATTAAGGATTATCTCTTTCACAGAGAACTGTTGAAACCAGACCACCGTTGAGTGCGGTGAGGCGGCTCCTGGCCCAGTGCTCTGTACGCTCTTTCAAGTCCTAGACTTGGTCCAGGCCAGTAATGTCCCCCAGTTTCGACTGTATAGGATTTCCATAAACTGTGGCATGGAGGAGCCTTCTGCGTTTTCTGGGATGCCATAAATCTGTATATTGTTGCGCTGGGAATGGCCCTCTAAGTCTGTGATTTTAGCTTGGATTGACTTTTGGTTGTTAAGCAGTTGGATGAGAGTGTCTTTAACTCCGATAACCATCTCTTCCCCAGCCATGTTCTTCTCCATTTCTCCCAATCGTTAAGCAACCACCTCTATCTGGCCGGTGGCAGTTTTGACTTGCTGCTTAATTTCAGTTCTTAGTTCATCCAGTTGTGCTTTCATGTCATCTTGGAAACTGAGTTGGTTTTGTGTCAGTTTTGTTATCATATCTGGTTTAAGCTCCCACATGCACTCCGTCACCACCTTACTCACCACTATACGGAGGTTGCTAAGAGCAGGTGATGCCCCATCCTCCATTTTGTCGCCTTTTTCACATTTGTGAGTTTCATTCACGTTGTCTTCTTTTCATTTTCTAGCTCTGTATTGCTCCATAGGCCATCTCTCCCTTTTTTACTTGTATCCCCACTCATTGTTGTATTTAGTTTAAATCACTTTAGTTAAGATATATACTAGAATTACGGGGAATTATTTCTAGTGATTCAAGAGCTCTTCCCGTTGTATTTAGTTTAAATCACTTTAGTTGAGGTATGTACTTGAATTATGGGGAATCATTTCTATTAATTTAAGAGCTCTCCTCTAAGCTGCCATGCTGATAGGCAGGCCACCAGAAGTCCTCTGAGCTGCAATCTTATCAAAACTCGGTTGTTACAGAGCTAGCTGAAAAGTACCACTGGCGAAATGTAGAAGTGTCTGTCTTCATGTATGGATGACATCACGACACTGCAACTTGAAGTGGTCTGCGTCAAGGCTCAGTCGGAATCACTACAGCACAAATGTGAGGACTTAGAGTCGCGGTCAAGGAGGAATAATATCAGTATCGTGGGCATACAGGAGAGCCATGACTGCTCCACACGTACCGTATCAACCCAATTTCAGAGGGCACTCAGTCTAACAGAGACGCCGGTGTTAGATAGATCTCATCGCTCGCTGCTGCCCAGGCAAGGCAACCAACCACGCATCATTGTGGATCTCCCCCAGTCACTACAATAATTTTGCATTATTATACAACAATACCAAATAAAATCCAGTCTCTCCTCTGTCCAAACTAGCGACTCTTTTTCTTTTCAGTTCCTGTATTTGTTTGAATCGTGTCATTTAATTAATCCTCTTCCTCTTGTTGGGGGAGCTGAGGTATGGAAAAATTGTTGGTACAAAGTTAGGGCTCAAAGGGTTCTGGCTCTTCACACCTGGAGAGATTTCAGGGTAGAATTTAGATGTGAATAACTCTCAAAATCAACAACATGTGAATGAAATCATGTGAATGAAAAATTTGAACAATATGTTATTGGAAAGAAATCTACAATGTCAGTAAAATAAATGATAGGAGTATGTGAATTTAATAAGGACTGAGGAACTCATAAGTGCTTTGATTTTGCAAAACAGTGACTACAAACAATACTCCAAGCTGCCAACGTTATGGTGTAAACAGATTGGCTAACCACTTGCTCATGTCACCAGTCTTAGGAGCACTTGAATAATATCCGTGAGATATGTTGTAAATAACGTTTCAGGACAGAGTGCAGAGGGGAGGCTATGGCATTAACTCATTTACACTAAAACCATTAAAAGCACACACACACAAAAAGAGATGGTGGTGTTTTCGGGCTATAATCTTAAACTGCTTCAAAGCTTGAACAAATATGATGTCTTTACAGATATTGTAAACTGACATCTGATACTAGACTCCTGCTGTCAGACACAGTATATGAACCATTTCACACTGATTGCTTAATTAATACTGTTTGGAAAGATTCATAGGCTATGTTATCATCTTTAATTAAATTTGGCAGTTATCGACAGCAGGTTGGCTAGTGATCGGAAGGTCACTGGTTCAAATCCTGGCTCCCCTGGGCTGGACTGTGCTGCTGGTTGGAGTGTCCTTTAGCAAGATACTGGACCCCAAATTGCTCCCTGCGATGAGCTGGCGACTTGTCGAGGCTGTACCCTGTTTTCGCCCCTTTTTTGTTGTTGCACCCCACCGCACAACATATTGAAGGCATAGCTAGTTCCTTTGTGACAGACTTAGCGATCTCGCCAAATCAGGCACTCAACATGGCGGCAGACAAGATTGAGATGTGAGTGACGTCAGTTGGGGATACATTTGTGACATCGGCTGATATTCATGAATAGAGTTATTCTCACACAAATTGGTACCTATTCTGAACTCTGTTCAAGGAAATTATCCTGGCAGGGAAACCACCTCCATTTGGGCAACAATATCAGTCCTATTGAAATAAGACAAACATCATGGGTAGAGGACCTGGGTTTTGAACTGTCTGATGAGACATGGCAATATAGTTTAAAACACATACACACCACCTCTTTATGCAGAAGACATAGCTTTATTAAATTTAAAATTGTGCATCGATTGCATTATTCTGGCCGAAATATATCCTGGCACCAATCTTGTGGGTTCGAGGTGTGGCCACCGTCCAACTAAATTAGGTTATATGTTCTGGTCTTGTAATTCACTTAATAACTTCTGACTCAGGCAACAATACCAGTCCTATTGAAAAAGGACCAAGATCCCTCGGAATGTGGTTCCTATCACCCTATTAGTCTCTTATGCTGTGATTACAAAATCCTTAGTAAGGTGAACCTCTTGCCGTAGCACTGAGGATGCAACAGGATATTCCAGGTATTGTTAGGAACAAGGTAATGCATAAAGTTTCACTGTATGCGGTGGACCTTCTACTCTATATATTCAGTCCAACAGAATCAATTCCTAAGCTTATTGACATATTACAACAATTTGGAAAACTACCTGGCAACAGACTTAACTTCTCAAAAAGTTCATATGAATCAAGTGGCAATTTCCATTAATTATAATAATCTTCCCCTTAAACTGGAGCCCCAGTCCTTCATTTATCTGGGCATAAGGGTTACTTGACAATACAAAGACTTATATGATTGCAATTTCAAACTGTTGCTAGAGCGCACCAAACAGGATTTTCAAAGATGGTCTCCACTCCCTGTTACACTGGCAGGCCGAGTAAACGCGGTAAAGATAACGATCTTGCCTTGATTTTTAAATCTTTTCCAGATTATCCCCATCATATTAACCAAGTCCTGGTTCGAAGTGTTGAACAGTAGCATTCCCTTCTTTATTTGGATCTCCACCGCATGGATTAAGAGATCTTACCTGGAGATGCCTAAGGAAGCAGGGGGACTGGTCAGCTTACATCTCCAAACTGAATTACTGGTTTCTACCTATGAAAACAAAGTAGAACCAACATGGGTCTCTATGGAACTTAAATCCAATTCTCCACTCTCACCCATATCTATCCTGAGTGGCTCCTTACCTGTCGGCATAAGTCTTCAAGGTTTGAGCCTAGTTTACAAAAACACTCTTAAAATATGGTACCAATTCAGGAAACATTTTCGTTTCAGTCAGGCAATTTCTTTGCTCCCGATAGCAAAAAGTCATTTGCTTCCCCCATCTCAGATTGACACTGCCTTCCAAGAATGGCATAAGAATGGTTTAGTATTTCTTGGAGATCTCTTTGTCAAAGGCACATGCTTCATTACATTCATATACACACATTCACTAGAAAAAGATTACAACCTTCCCAACAATCACTTTTGCTAAGAAACACAGACTGGCATGGGAAGAGGACCTGGGTTTTGAACTGTCTGATGAGACATGGCAATGTAGTTTAAAACACATGCACACCACCTCTTAATGCAGAAGACATAACCTTATTAAATTTAAAATTGTGCATCGATTGCATTATTCTGGCCAAAATATATCCTGGCACCAAGGATTACAGCTATACTGTAAAAGCCACCTTCGTAAGGTCTGCAATCACCCTCTTCATCTCATCCACTCATTAACACTGGAGCTCATCTTGGCCTCTAAAGCTTGAAGTTGCAACACAGGCAAACGCTGTAGCATTTATTACACTACTCGCCTGGCGACAAATTCTTTGCACTGGAAGTCTGTGAAACCTTCCTTGTTTAGACACTGGGTCAAAGAGGTTTATGGTCACAGCGGCATACCCACCTCATAGTGGCTCCTTCCTGTAGGATGACGAGCCATGTCACATGACAATGGTCTTGAATATGACAGTGAGTTCACTGTGCTCAAACGGCCTCCACTGTCACCAGACCTCAATCCAACAATGCACTTTTGACATGTGGTGCAACAAGAGATTAGCATCATGGATGTGGACTGCAGTTGTCTGATATATCATGTCAATATGGAGCAAAATGTCAGAGGAATGTTTCCAGAACATTACTGAATCTATACCAAGAAGAATTACACAGTTCTGAAGGCAAAGGGGGTCCAACCCTGTACTAGTGAGGTGCAGGCCTGCCTACTGTAACACAGATGGAAAACACTTATCTACACATATCATCAACAGAATCTGTAAATCACAAACTTGACATTCATGATTTCAAAATGTTTTTCTTTCCTGTCAATGATGTAGTGTTTGATTAAACATAGCTCCATCAAGTTAAATCGCTTGTAATAAAACCAAGTAAAAAAATTAATCAAATGAAACTTCCATTTTGTGATAATATTTTTATCACATTATTTTATTTTAAAACATGAATGTGTGAGCAGGAATCTTACTGTATAATGCAGCACAAACAAACATCACACCAGACGCTCTCGTTTCAATCACAATTCCTTCAGCAATTTTAATGAAAATAAACTCTTTTTGTACAATACAAAACAAATAAATATCTATGTAGCCCAAAGTTCCCAGACAGATCCCTGGCCCTGCAGAGTATCATACTGCTTTAAGTTGGAATGTAGAGCAACATAAAAGCATCCTATTAGGGCTTGATTTGTGTTCAGCCTAAGTGGGAGCTGTGAGCTTATCTGACCTGAGGTCAGGCCAGTCAGCCCTGAGAGGCTGAACTGGGGTTCCACCTGCTGAATTATCCTTTTGCCTTCTGGGATTCAAACTGCAAAGTTCCCACTCAGACTTTAACACCAATAGTATCACACCTGCACAGGCTTCTGTGGTTTGTCCTTAAACAACCTATGATCCCCCTTCAGGGAAACTTTAACGTGTTCGGACAACAGAGGGGGGGTTTCACAAAGGCAAACTGCTGCTCTGGCCTGTTTATTCGGCACTTGGTTAAAAAAGTGAGTATTGAACAAAGTGGTGAGGATGAGATAGCCACACTGATTGTCACATTCAAATACCAGAAAATCTCCCAAATGGATGAAAATGTGTGGTTTCTGCAGCAATAAAATGACCTGGTTGGTTTAGAGTTGGCAGTTTTTTCCGTACAAAGTACAAATAAAAAATGATCTACTCTTCTATCATAGTGTATATTGTATACAAGGGTGTGAGAGTGTGTTATATACCAATTCTGATTAAAAAGGGCTACTGAAAAGATTTCCTCCAAACTTGGATGCAGGATGGGTCTCTGCCCAGAATACATCCCATAAACTTATTATTATTATTATTATTATTATTATTATCATTATTATTATCATTATTACATCTTAGAGGAATACTGGATTTGTCAGTCACCATGTATTAAAACACTATTAGTAGTTGTAGCTGACTCTCCACCCCAACAAGGCAGACAGAGACAGAGCAGCAATGGTCAAGCGAGCTACCCAATTAATGAAGAGAGCGAGGTGTGGGTAGCACAAACAAAGCACAATGTTGTGCATCATTGCTAGATTTTGTGTGAATTCAGCTGAAGTGAACGAATGTGTGTGGCCACTGGTCGGCCCTGTGTCAACATTCAGTCACACCACTGCCATGTTCAAACACACACAGACGTGGAGCTCTGTCACACAGGAGGCACACTTGTCAGTAGCATCATCATGCAGAAACCTGTCATGTGACATGAGGAAGTTTTCAGAAAGGCTTGGGAAAATAACTTTTTTAGTAGCACAGATGGACTTTGACCAAGATTTGAATACATATGGAAAACTACTGGGGAAGCAACAGAATTATATTACAACCTAAAATGGCATTTTTCAACTTATTTATCAACTTCTCAGGGGATAATGGTTTTTGATGGAAAAAAGGGGTATGTATGTGCCAAGTATCTGAATGTGAATAAAAAAATGTATACATTTTATTTAGAGTTGCCTTTACAAGCACTCAAGGACACAAGAGCAAGTTAAAACAAACAGCTATGTATCACACATCAGTTGGTACAGTGTGATGTGATTTTTGCTCCCTCTTGTTATTAATTTAATTGTTAATTAAAAAAGTGTCAATCATATCCTAGTGTGAGCTTGAATATTGATTTTGTTGATCTTCTGTAATTTGGCCTGTTTTAGGCCAAGTCAGGTTTTATTTGATATTGGATTAGGCCTGATTAAATCAAAAGAGGCTGTTGGGCCTTAGCGGAGGTATACGCTCTGAGTGTAACTCTAGTTTACATATGTAATAAGAAAAAAGTATAATTTTGGACATTTTGTACCAGTTTAATCAACTACAAAAATGTTTACCTAAAGGAGCTTTGAGACAAATTACACTGACTTATTTCAGAGACAGTTAAAGTGAAACGAAATGCAACCTAGCTTTTTTTTGTGACTGTATGATTCACAAAAAAAGCCTAGGTTGCATTTTGGCGAGAGTTTCACTTTAATCAAGTTAGAGTAATCTAGAAATAATATGTATACACTTTTGTAAATTACTTGATTAATTGACACGTTTTCAACTACTGTAACTGTAATAACTGTTTTGCTAATTTATCAAGATAAACTGCCACACACCTTTCTTTTACTGAAGTGAAATTGGGGTGATTTGACTATTTTGTGACATTTAATGAAACAATTTGGAATTGATAAATCCAGAAAATAACCATCAGGTCTGAATCTTGATCATAATCTTCAGTCGAAGCTCTAGTGAATTTACAACTTGTCTGATAAATGTAAGTTCACTGCCCATGTGAACCTGCTGGGTATACTACCCTCTAGTGGAAACATGGCAGGATCAAGACACATGCGTTTGTGAAACCCCCTTAACCAGATCATTAGTAAAACAGACAGGTTTAGTTTTACATACATCAAATAAAAACTGTGATAAATATTATGTATGGGGAGAACACCCAACAGTTTTTTTTTCCTCTACATTCATTCCACACTGTATTTTCAATTGCCAGAGAAAAATATGGCAAATTCAAAATCGTGTGTTTTCTTCCGATTAAAGCTGTACAGTGCCTTGGCCAATTTATTTACAAATGGTTCCATTAGAAACGTGCTCAACCATCAGAGATGTGTGACCCTAACAGACAGATAGGGAACTGATGATTTTCGGAAGGGGACTATAAAAATGTTATGTTCCCTTTCACTAATTAACATCTTCACTGCAAAGCAAAGATGTTGATTAGCAAAAGTATCATTTTCAAAACAAAAATATAATTTTCAAAAGTGTTCATCTTGCATTTACATGTAAATTCATTTTAGATGTTATTACTTACAAGTGTAGCGTTTCCGTAATGTTCTTTAGTGTTTCTTTGAGTTTTAATGCGGTAGAAACAGGAGAATGTCCTGAACAAAATCACCAGGGCCACGTGAACTCAAATACCATTGTTTTCTTTGTTGAAGTCTGACAGACAGATCACCATTTTCCCATCTGAATATAAAGACTGCCTCCTAAATCTGGCCCAAAACATGGACAACTGTACACTGAACATAGCTACAACATACAGTTAAGTTTAGCACATTTCACTGATGGTCAGTAAATCTGTCTGAAACTAGATGTAGCTGTTCTTCCTGTCTGCCTTTTAATAACAACAATCAACAAAAAATATTTGGCCTGGCCAGGACCGAGAATGACCTGGTTCATCACTCCAGGACTGTGTGGTCACCAACACAAATAAATCTCATGAACTACAGTTATGCAAAATCATATCTGCAAAATGTCAAAATACAATGCTTTTTTAAATGACTTAGGTATGGTTCTGTCCTAGAATATAGAACAACAGAGTGCAAAGAGTCTGGTGTACAGACAGAATAGGTGACCTTCAGGCTCCTGCACAAGCTTGTTTCTAAGGAGGGGACATTCGCAGAAGCAGAGAGGACAAGCAGAGAGGTGCTACTGCTGATAGTCAAACTGTGTTTTAAGGGTTCAATAGATGTGGTGTGTACATTATGTTGTTTCTTATTAGCTGTGTGTGTCTAAGAGATGGAAGTGTACAAGAGAAGATCACTCGTTACTCGTCAAACACTTGCTAGGATCGTGGCTTTCATTTCATCATATAAGAATTCTTTTCGGATCATTTACAGTGATTCTGGACTTCTGTGCTAAATGTCAGATTGGTTCAAAAGACACACTTATTTAAATGCTGAGAGAATCTTGAGAGTAAAATGCTTTTGTACAGCTTCCATTTGTGTTGAATGCATGATACATGTGTGTATGTATGTATATTCATGTTGTCCACATGTCCAGAACCCTGTCCCAGTACATCTTCGAAAGTCCAGTTTTCAAAGATAGATGTTTGAGGAGTGTTCTTTTAAAACCACATCTGAAATAGAAACCAGAGCACAAAACACTATGTTAGTCACAACAGTATTGCATCTCTGATAATCCAAGCTGTCATTCACTGACAGAGAGAAACACTGCATGTCATGCTTCTCTTAACGAGTGAGCCACTGAGGTGTGTGGCACATGCACACATTTATATGACACTTTGACGCATCCAGGTCAGCTCTAAAAGATACTGTGTATTGTACCTCATTTCACTGCTGACGTCCTGCTGTCTCTTCAGAGGGCTCCTCCTCCATTCTCTCTTCATCCTGCTCCATGTCCTCCTCCATCCTCTCCTCCCCACCCGTTTCTTCCCTCTCCTCCTCCTCTAATTTCCTGCCTCCCTCCCTGGGTGCTGGAGTCCAACTCTGTCGCCCTCGTTGCCTCGGGCTGCGGCGGACCTTGTGGGCCAGGCCTTTCCTCCTCTGCCCAAGAGAGGAGGTCTGAGTAGGGGTTGTTGTTGGACTAAGGGATTCGGAGAAAGTGGGACATGAAGAGGACGGGGAGGATGGTTTGGACCTTGATAGAGGGCTCTGGGCTGGGGAGAGAGGAGCTGTTGTACATGGAGAATGGCTGGCAGATGTAGATGTTATGGCTGCAGAGCACTGTGTGAGTGGACCTGAGGAGGTGTAAGGTTTCTTGGATGGGTAATTGTCCCCTTTGTCCTTCAGGTCTGGATGTAGAGCATAGGTAGAGGATGCACAGACTGTGGATGAATCAGGAGCTGTAGAGCAGCCAGCTGCTTCACTGTCTGCAGGACCTCTAGGAGGAGAGTCTAGAAAAAACAGGAGAGAATGCTGGGCACACAGTGTACAGTCTGACTGAAAACAATAATTATGTTAATATTGTGTAGAGCCTAGATGGGATAATGAGAATGTTGCTTCTACACTTCCTCCTACCAGGGCCACTACTCGTCTGGGACTCATCGGTCATTGGTGGTTCTGCCTCCTCTTGGATCGTTGGTACTGATGCTAGTAGACCTGGTGCGCGAGCACACACACACACACACACACACACACACACACACATTTTTTGCTTTAAATTATATAATTACACAATCACCATCAATGAACTGGACCCTGTCTGACTCTTTCACTCGCGGGGAGGGAGGCTGTTTTCTGGGAGAAAGTTAACTGAAGTCTTGGTCAGGTGGACTGACCGTCATAGTTATTTTTTTAAAACTAACACTTGGTGAGTTAAAGTTTTTTGCCAGTGACAGACACTGTTTTTTGGGCAGAAATTTGACAAAGAGCCCGAACAACAGAGAGGGTGACAGACACTTCTCTACGTATAACTGCATTATTTTTTTTCCTTATATAAATTGCCAAAGACAGTTACAGTTATTATGTTACTTTTGTTTGGTCATGCAACGTTACTCTGCCCTGTGTCGTATACATTCACACAGGTTCGGTTCGCCAATGCTGAGCCTCTGATACTACCTCCAGAGGCAGATCAGTGCCAGAGGGAAATTTCACCCCTCGCTGTATCTGAGACTTTCACACAGAGGAGGATGCGTAGAATTGACGCAGGATGCCAGCACTCAACGGGCAGTGTGAATGGGGCTAGTGTTTGCCTTGGGTTTAATGAAACCTAACAAAGTGAAAAGTGAATCATTGTGGTTTATCAGTGTGGATTTCAATAAAACTGCCCAACGGTACTGATGGAAGGTAGGTAACGATCAACAAGATTTTGACTGGAGCTGTCAGGGCCATTATATAGTATTCAGATGAGGAATGGCTCCACATATGCAATAATTGGACTGAGAAGTCTGTAATGAGCGACTGACAGTGTATGCTTATAATCAAAACTAAACGGAAATGTTACTTTGTACCATATGATCTATGACCCGGCACCCATAATGTAGCTGTGCATCAGAGGGATGACGGCCAAGGTTTGCATAGCAAGATATGACCACAGTAGCAAGAGTAACACAGACAAGCAGCATGGTTGGCTGGTCCTGTGGAGGTGGTTCCTCATCTGTTGATGAGCCACAAAGATGTGCCTTTCTATTGGTCCAACTGCTTACTGAGGTGAAGGTGTTGTGTTCACTGTGCCCCAACAAACAGTAGTTTTACTAATGACAGTGACAGAAATTGTAAGCAGGGATGTTCACTGCAGTATATAGCAAAATTGGTATACATTCTGTAGTATAAACTGTGTGTTGTCCTTTTTATAGACACCAGGTGCTTATGTTAGTCATGTACAGGTCAGTCTTGTTAGTTGACTTACTGAGTCCTCTGTAATGGGAGAGTTGCTGGTAAACTTGTTTCATTCTCTCAATGTTGAGTCTGCTGCCCTCTGCGTGGTTGATCATAGGTTTTGGGTAATCCACTCCCACCACACAATTGGCTGCCTTCTGGACCGACTCTGGGGCGTTCCATGGCTCATAGATGTACCGGTTTGGGTAGTCCTTCAAGATCGGGATGTACCGCCTGCAAGGCATTACAACAGAACAGTTCTAACCATTTGACCAATTGTATTTGCTGCTGACATTAACAAGCATGATCAGTCACACAGACGAGTCATCCCTGAGCTCATATATTTTATATGGGAAGTAGGAGATACTATAGGGTATAAAGTCTACCTGATGTAGTCTCCTGAGGGGTCTGTTCTTCTTCCAAAGCCAACAGGACAGTAGCAGTGGAAGAACTGCTGGAAAAAGGCACTGCAGGACAGCCACATCCAGCTACCAGCATTTACACTCCAATCTGCATCCAGCAGCAGCTCCTCAAACACCTGCGGGAACAACAGACACAAAATGCTACATGATGTATACTGTCCACTGGTCCTACAGTGAACTTGGCGCAAGAGGTCATCGATGCTGCCACTAAACCGTGTACAAACAAACCAGCTTTAAAATGTTCTTCAACCTGTGATCCACCAGGCTTAGACTTCTAAATAAAAAAACCGTTGTGTCCTACCCTCATGCCGCTCTCCCAGCTGACCCACAGGTCTCCCCTGGTGAGGAAACAGGCCACAGCATGTCGGGCCAGGTGGTGGATCCAGCCCTCTTGTCTTAGCTGCGTCATGATGGCATCAATCCAGGGAAAACCAGTTCGACCCTCAGCCCACTTGGCCAGTGCCTCTGGGTTCTGGTCCCATGGGATCTGGAGGCATGTGACAGGACAGATACAATGACTATATACTGTTCTTTCGCTCTACAGACGACCAATCCTTTATCTCTATATCATATAACAGTCACTGTTTGTTTATTGTCTTCGATGCATGCACCTTATCCACCAAGACAAATTCCTTGTTGGTGTAAAATTTTTCTTGGTAAGAAATCTGGTTCTGATTCTGATTCAGTGTCATTAACTCAGTTTATGTTGCTCTTTAAACAATCACCAGTTTACATGCCAGCTAAAGCCCAAAAAAACACATGCATGCAATTCTACTTATTCAGTTGTACCTGAACTACAATTTCAATAAACATTAATGAATTCCACACATCTGCATAGATTTTCTTTTGTCAGTGCATGAGTCATGTTATAATCATAACCACCACTGTACTGGAATAGGCAAAGGCTGCCATGCAATGTGCCACCTGCTCATCAGGAGGAATTTGAGTTTGGGTTCAGTATCTTGCTCAAACAGCAACGTGCAGTTGAGGGAGCCGGGAAATCAAACCAGCGACCCCGATTACTGGACAACAGCTCTTCCTCTTGAGCCACAGCCACCCAGTTGCTGTCATATCTACAGGCCAGAGTGCTGCCAACTTTCTGACCAAAAATGAAGGTTGTTCACAAGTTTCCCCCCTGCTGTGTGTATAGCTTTTCTTTCAAACTGAGTGGTGCAGAGGCCAACCTGGACACAGATTGGGTTTCCATCCATGCGATCAAAGTTTGGGTTGTTGGTGGCAGCTGTGTAGAAGAACTCTCTCCATAATAACTGGCCAAACAGGGACAGAGGAGGACTGCAACGCTTGCGGAGCTGAGAGAATTTAAAAAAGATGCAATTCAATATTATAACTGTGAGAGCAAACAGACATCAGTGTGTGTTTGTGTAGCCTACACTAAAATCTGAAGTTGAGTGGCGGACCACAGTACCTTCATGTAGAGCTCTCTGAGGTTGTAGTACAAAACCCTACAGGACAGACAGCCGAAACGCAGGTAGGGACTGAGGCCAGTGGGACTGGCATACAGAGAGCACGTGTTGACCCGGGGGTGCTCCAAGTTGGCCACCCACACCTAAATAGATGGTCACAGTTAGAACATTCAAGTGATCATCTAAGATATGGTCATGTAAAACAAACAGAAAAACAAACACACTTAACTCTGGATTCTTCACATTTGAAAAAAGGGGCACTCGGTAGTTTTAAAGAAGAAATTAAAACTCAAAATTGTAGTATTTCCAACATAAATACAAACTCAGCAAATACATAATTTTTTTCCCTAAGTGAATAAACAAGCTATTCTCAGACGAAAATAAGGTCCTCACAACAACAGTCCGAACTAGAGATGTGGCAGGGTCCGCCACATATAAACAAAGTATAACAGTATAAATTGTACTTTAAGGTCAGTTTGTTTATTCAGTTTATTCAGTCATGAAAACAAAAAGAGAGTTTATCTATTTAGGTTGTTTAGACATTGGCTATCGGCACAGTATTACAGTCTTGTAACACTGTTGGACTAAGTATGTGCAGCTATAAAACAGATGATGAAAATCAATGAAGCAGGACCACAGATATCACCTTCTCTATTCCATGCGTTGTTCTTCCTTTTTTAAAACCTGGTGCCTACATTACCCACCCAATGCAACTTAGGACACATCTTACTCAAATGAGTAAAACTGGTAAAGGTACGCCCAGTGATTAAAAAACAGTTACGTCAAAGAGATTGGAATAAACAGGGAATAAAAACAGCATGTTCCGAGAGGAAACTCACAGCAGCAGAGTAAGTATATGATACTGATGTCGTACTGTCGTACAAGGATAACAGCCACATTATTGGACAATTAAGTGATAGGTTGCCAAATAGTTGATAGGTAATCAAAAGTAACAAGCTTAAAATACTGTAGATTAGACAGCAATATGGTCTTAACATCAACTTCTGGTTTACCTTTTTGTCCAGATGTTTATTGAGTCTGTCCAAGGCCTCTGACTCTCCTCCCCGCCAAATAGCTGGAGGCAAACCTTCTGTCCTGAACCCTGGATACGTTCAGATCAGGCAAAGGTCAAATACAAAGCAGCTACTGTGAAATTAGTCATGTTTTTTTTAAACCATTATTGGCAATTAATATCAGCCAACCGGTTTCAACAATGTTCAGCTAGTGCGGAATAATTGACCAATTCAAGCCCAACAGTGATTAATAAACTTTTCAAATCCACTCTCCCTGCTGTCCCTAAATATGCAGTGCTCATCAGCAACATATAGATGCTTACATATTCAATCCTAAAAATGTATTACAAATAATCATATATACCTAGTTCTTCCAGTGAAGGTATACTGTATAGCTGGTCGTGGTTGTCAGCTATTTTAGTGCAACATTTGTCCATCTGCTGCTGGGTGATGGGAGGCAGAGGTCTCCTAGGCAACTCCAGTCTGCTCACAATGGTCTGAAACCGTTTAAAGGTCAGAGGAGGACTGTTGTTGTTCATCTCTATTATCCTGTGACAGACAGAACAAACATGGCGGTGAATTTATATAACTGGTTTAACTGGTGGCAACTTTCAGCTGAAATAGCCGCATAAAAACAAACATGCACAAATAAAAAGTTGTTATTGTCTTGTTTTCATTGTTTTTTGCTTTACATAAAGGTAAAAGTTAGGCCAAACCTTTGCCCTGATGTTTGTGGTGCAAATGTATCAAATATTACATATATACACACTCATCAGGCATAACATTATGACCACCTGCCTAATTTAGTGAAGGTTCTCCTTGTGCAGCCAGAACAGCTCTGTCCTGTCAGGACATAGACTTAAGGCCTCTGAGGATGTCCTGTGGTGTCTGGCACCAGGGCGTTTTATAGTGGATCCTCTAGGTCCTGAATTTTGGGGGGTGGGGAATCTGGAGGCCCGGTCAACACCCTGGGCCCTTTATGGTGTTCCTCAAGCTGTTCCTGAGCAGTGTTTGCAGTGTGTTAGAGCACACTGTCCTGCTGGGGGGCCACTGCCATCAGGTAGGTTTGTTGTGATGGGGGGGTGTACTTGGCCCACAACAGTGTTTGGATGGGTGGTGCGTGTCAAGTGGCATTCATATGAATGCCAACACCAAAGGTCTCGCAGCAGAACATTGCATTGTGATGAGATGATCAATGTTATTTCCATCACCTGTCAGTGGTTTTAATGTTGTGGCTGATTGGTGTATATACACAATGTACAATTGTTAATACAACTGAACTAATAATCAGCAGCTTCAAGCAGGAGCTTTTGATTTTCAACCAGCTTTGTATGACTACAGTGTTGGTAATATATGCAAATGAACAATGGTAAAATTCTCTCCCTTTTGTCAGCACCCAGAGCTCCCAACTCTTTTGCCCACAACAATCTTAGGACTCTTGTATTGTCACAGATGCTACTTTGGCATTTCTGTATGGCTGCATCCATGGACACAATGGTCTCTATCTTATGCCTGGTGCAAAGGGCAGTGCAGCACAAGGGTCATGTCATTTTCCCAACCAGCACCCCATTATATCAATGGCAAATGTACATGGTACCATGAGGGTGTTACTAGTGTTCTTGCGCACTGATTGCTGTTTAAGCAACAGAAAGTTATCAAAGAAAACCTGGTCTTAAGTCAATTTCTTGCCATTTAAAGGGCGCATTATTAAAACAGGAGGGTTGTCATCACAGGTAGACTCTGCTTTAACGATTAAAGACACTATTTTCAGTTAATATAGACATTTCTATGAGCAGTAATATGACTGTAACGGGTATGTCCTGGTGGTAGAAGAACAAGAAATCTAATGTGATTATTAAAACTAGTGCTCAGTGGATTAAATGGTATTGTGCCAGAAGGATGTTTAAATGATCAAATGTTTCCATCTAGATGGAAAGTAATGTTTGCTGATCAATGTCATTCCAAATCTTTGCTCCAGACTTTGAAAGCTCAACATGTATTTGTAGAACTGCCACAAAATGTTGCACAGACTTTCATGCTCCTCAGAGAATGAGTCCTAATGATTTCAGTGATCTCCTGATGTTTCTTCTCATGCCACATTATGTTGACATTTGTGGCTTTGAGTAAAATGTCTCAGCTATTGAATAGTTTGATGTGACATTTGGTTCAGCATGGCTACAGATTTTTAAGTCTTGTCTCTAGTTTTTCCTAACCTTTTTCCTTCTTTAAAGACAACTGATCTTCTACTAACAATGTTGTTAATGCATAATGAATATGAGAGAAAACCCCTTTTAAAAGGCTGCCCATCTGAACTCCTAAGATTCATCTAAAAGTCATGTTGAACCATTTATTCATAACCCACACTGACCTATGCTGTCATGAATAATTCATCTTTTATTTGACGTAACGGCTCCTCTTTTGCTTGTTTTGCCAGAGCAACTGTCAGTAGAGCTATGTATTTATAGTTTCTGTCTTACACAACTCATTTGTACCAGTGAGGCTTTTCTGGCTCCGTGGCTGCTGGATTTGCTGCAGGGATAGCCTCCTATTGGTTGATTAATTGTGACTACTGTGAATGAGCAGAATAAGCTGGCCACATGTCTACAACTACCAATATAAACCCTGCAGATGAGCGCACACAAAGCTTAGCTCCCTCCTGCCTAACACTCAGGCCAGTAATATTCCAATTCATTATGTAATACAGTGCTGTAATACTGTGTTGGCATCAATGCTCTCCGTGCAGAAGGCAAGACACAAAAGGCCTGGAATCTCGACTAAGGCGATACCAACAATAGCATCAGGTACCAAGTACTATCCACAACCATGTAAAAGCAAATAAACAAGTGGGGTAAAGCCATGCAGTGGAAACACTGTATTCTCATCCAGCCCAAGTCCCAGCACATGTACAGGGGTGTGACCTGCAGTAACACAAGATGCTCACTGGAGGGCTCTGCTGCGTGTGATAATGTGTGAGGGATCTTTGATGTCCATGTTATGTTTGGCATCTTCTTGGATAGTGTGGATTATTGGTGATCTTCTTAAATTACCAAGAAATCTCAAATTGACAGGGGACTCTGTTTACAGTGTACCCTTTCTCCAGCCTTTGTATCATGATAAACAGTATTCTAAATTTCTTTCACATCCTTAGATCAATCTTAAAGGCTATAGCCCTTGTTTTTCTCTGTTTTAGCACATTCAGCTCAAGGAACACAACATTTGAACTTCCTACCAGGGGTACTTGTACCCCAGAGGAGTACTTTGGCAGCTGCCAGGGAGGTACACTGAATGATATACGATGTAAAACATATAGATAAAATGCTTAAAAATGTTAGTTAGGTCTGTCTGATTTACTTCACAGGCATGTGACATGGTTGTGGTTATAATTATGGTTCGTTTTAAATTCTCTATCTCCAACAAACAAAACCCCAAATCTGAAAACAAAACAATGTCAAATATAGATTCTAGAGATCAACTGAGATGGATATGATGCTGATCTTTTTTTTTCCATCAGCCTTAGCCGATAACCGATACGGACTGCTGATTTTCTTGAGCCGATGCTACTTTTGCTCCCTCAATTTACATCATAAAAATTACACAATGAAGATGACAAATGTTACAAGTCTCAATTTAAAAAAGGGAACATTTATTTAATTTAAAAAAGGTGAGGTAGAACAAGAACAAGTGAACAATATTTAACAAATATTGAAAACAGGTGAGTGTAGAACAGTGCTCTCTGAAATGCTGCCACACTGGATTGGTTTTCTGCTCTGCTATTTCTTGCAGCATCTCCAGCAACACGGAGCTGCCTGTGGACACCTGTCTGTAAATAATGCCGGATCGGCGAACGCAGCAGCCCGCATCGGCCGATGCCGATACATGTCAAAAATGCAAAAAATCTGCGATAATATCAGCCAGCCGATGTATCGGTCTATCACTAATAGATTCTTCCATCTGAGCAGTCTTATTTTTCATCTGTCATCATCTACATTAGTGAATATTGCACTGATCAGAGTTGAGTGCGTGTGTGTGTGTGTGTGTGTGTGTGTGTGTTACAAACCTATCCAGGTTGTAGAGGGTGTGTGAGTTTCTGACAATAGTCTCCACTCCAAACTCTTGGGCCATCTTCATGATAGCCCCATCCCTCTCCTTCCCATAAGGCTCTGGGTCATATTCAAATGTCAACCTGGTCACTTTCCACTCCTGCAGCGAGAACACAGAAGCCGAGAGAGAGAGAGAAAGAGAGAGAGAGAAGGAGAGACAGAGAGAGGGACAGAGAGAGAGATACAACTTTGTTAAAACTAAACTAACCATTGAAGTGCTTGGATTCCACATGGTTCTCAGGATAAATGCTTGCTGTAAGGTGAATTGAAGAAATATAAGCTTGTAACAAGTGCTGTCATTCATGTTTTTACTCTAATGGAAAACTACAGTAGCACATGACAGTCTGATATGACATTATTCGGCAGAGCTCCTATAGTTAACCACCCTGTGATCTATGATCGGTCAAGTGTACACTGTATGCATTTACTGTGTGAGCAATATAGTCCAAACTAATTGCTCAGTCACAAAACCAGTAATAACAAAGGGAGCTTCCTCCGCGCCTCAGGTCTCGCTGCCCAGCCATGTCTCTCTAGTGACAGCTATTGTATGTGTGGTTGTGAGTGTGTGGGTCTGTGTGTCTGCATGGGTATGTGTGAGTGTGTGTATGAGTGTGTATGTTTTTGTGTATGTCTCTGTGCATATCTGTGGGGTGGGAGGGTTGGGTTCTTTTGAATTTTCTTGATTTTATTTGCCATTTCTTTTTTTTTCTGTTTTTAATCTCTGTAAGGCACTTTGCGCTACTTTTGTGTATGAAAAGTGCCATACCAATAAAGACTGATGGATTGATTGATTGACTGACAATGTTTTTGGCTCCATGTCAGCTGCGGTGGTGATCTCAATAGCACTGCAACAACAAAACACAACCACACCAATACCAATACCAATACCTATACTAGTACTACGGGATTAATAGACCTGTGTCATTATCATTCTGTCATTTTCATTACATAATGCAACCAAGAAATGAGGAAAATGGGTGGGTGAATTAATCTGTTTAAATGACAAGTTTTTCCTGTAATCAACACTTATGAGACAAAGAGTGTCCTGGCTTCTGTAGTCAGCAGTAACAGTGTTATCTACATGGCTGATACAGTCTACAGTCTGTCTGATACATATATAATCTCATACATCGCCTGCTATCTAAAAACTAGGCAGAAACGTGCCGGCCTCTGCGTGAGGTGGGCGGAGGTGTCAATGACCTGCACTGTTGTGCGACCAACAGCCGGGGAGTTTAAAAACCAAGAAACAGCTGATCACAGCAGTCAGTCCATCACTTCAACCGCGGACATTAAGATGAACAACTGGACAGCTGCAGAGATCCAGGAGATGCAGCGTCTCCTCGGTCTCTGTAGCTGTTTGGTTGTGTTAGCTTGTTGTTGTGTAGGAAAGCTAAAGACAGTCGCTACTTTCAAATTAAAAGCCCCCCCGCTAAGAACCCAGTTCTAAACTCCTATGGGGTGCAGTGTAAAGCTCTTATTTTGAAGACAAATGTGCCTGTTCACAGCCCAACTTCGAGCTTCACGTCACGTCACATGTTTACGCCTACCTCACAGGCGGCTTTTGGAAAAGGAGGAATATTATGCCTTGGTTTTAGAAAGACAGGCTGGCACATTGCCACCCTTACCTTGGAGCAAATGTGCCGCCATTTCTATCTAAAAAGAGCTACAGTTTGTGTATGCCCATTAGTTGTTAAACAAGGGTTGCAATAATTACTGGGTTTACTGAAGATCCTCCTGAGTTTCTCAAGATATTTTCATGACATAAGGAATGACAATGTGATATTTTTCTGTCGCCTCCTCTCTGTCTGCTCTGGATCTTTGAGAAGTCTTGACATGAGGTCCAGTTTGGGTAGCCACTGGTTTTCAGTGTCCCTGGAGTACTTTTGTTCAATCTCCACAGGTTTGTACATTGGGGAGACAAAACAGCTTCACCACAAACAAATGGCACAACAAAGGACGGCCAACTCCTCAGATCAAGACTCTGCTGTCCACTTACATCTGAAGGAGACAAATCATTCCTTTAAGGACTACAATGTGGACATCTTGAGGAAAAAAGACAAGATGGAAGACAGATGGTTTTGAAGAGGAATAAAACAATCCATCTGTGTCAAACTGGAACGACTGTCTTTGAACAGAGGTGGCGACCTATGAGACTACTTATCACCTACTGACAATGGAGTACTGAGTTCCCTCCATAGACATCTTAACAACCATTCACACCAGGGCTCACCTAGCCCTAGCAACCCACACGAAGGCCTCTTTGGTCAAAGACCCACAAGTGGCCCTAAGGACTCTGAAACTCAGAACTCGTGTGTGTCCTTAACAACTCTGTAAGGACACTCCCACACAGGGTTTAAAAGCCTGCAACTCCCCTCCAGGTAGTTAAAAATGAAGATGCCTCTTGGATGAGAGTAGAAATGTCTTCAAGAAACTGAAGCCTATCAAGCTGCCTACGATACAGCACTCAAAATTACCATGACCTGGGTGACTGAGAGACATAATCAGCAGCCATAATAGAAGTAGGTTAACATTCCTTACTTATTCATTCCTTACTTCACAGCGTTGTTTTGACAAGAGTCAGCAGAATTGTTTGACAAAAGATTAGGATTTTAGGCTTCGTTTTACAAGTTAGAAGCCTGTGTTTTGGCTCCATCTAGAGCCTTTAGTGTTTGCCTGACGTGAGTGCTGGTCCCTGACAGACAATGAAAGGAAAGGTAGTGGGCAGAATACAGACCTTTAAAAGCCTCGGAAAAACATCAGTGGGCTGCCCTCTGACTACAAACAATCTGGAGTTGAGCTTCTTCAAACTGCTGTCCAGGTCCTCCAGAGCCTCCAGCAGAAACCTGTACACAGACAAATACAAGGAAACATATTGAGTGAAAAATATTTCCTAATATTGCCTATAGGACTGCAGGATGTATTATATAGCTGTGATGGTGATAGTTGTTTCTCAGCACACTGATAGGACAGCACACCAACAATTATTATTAATTGCAAGTGAGTGACAGCGTCAGGAATGCAGCTGCCAAGACTCCAGCTCATTTGCTAACTACCAGCAGTCATGTAAAAACAGAGATCCTTCAGTACTGCTGCAATTAAGACTCTTCACTATGCCAGCTTGGTGCACACCACAACATAGTATAACACCATGTGTCTCGTTCTGCCAAACCCTGCATACCCAAAACTGTTGCAGTTGTGTGCAGTTTCTTGTCACAAAAGCTTACAACAAATATGTCATATTCTTTAATACAGTGTACATATGAACACTGTTGCTTTGAAAGACTCTGTTCAAACAGATGCTGAGAGGTATGATGCACTTTAGTGTCAATAAACAGCTTTTACAGCAATGCCAGGACAAGTAACGTGGGAGTAAGTGGGAATCAGGACACCCTAACCCTAGGCTTGAACATGCAAAATGTCTGAAGTGACATTTCAGTTATAGACTCATATCTTGTGGATTATTTGTTGAGAGCTGAATCAATTATGAAACCAAGTGTACCTTGAACCCAAAAGGCACTGCCACTTCACATTAGAATCTTTACACTAGTTGACCAGTGGGATGTTGTATAGTCAAGCAGCATGAAGAAGGAGTATGTCTGCATTAGAGATGGTAAGTGTGTGCCGTGGACCACCCAGCTTTAAAAGCATCACATTTTTAAACTAAAGAAACATATTTGTATCAGCCTCAAGAATTCAGTATTGGCCATACTATATTCAAAATGCGCCTGGAAGTAAAATATCTAATACACAAAATTATATCATATTGATCATGTGGACCCAAACTGTTTCTCAGTCAACATGATACAGAAAAACTAAAGAGAAATGTGAACACTGTCAGAAAAATAGCATAGCCCCACTGAAAGTGCTCACCATGGCATGTGTGGCCAATGAGCAGGAAAGAGGGACTATGCGCACGTGTCTGCCCTCAGACAGTCAGGCCTTGTCCATACACACCAAAATGATCTTTTTTTTTCCTATGTCTTCCTTGGCATCATTTCATGAATATTTGTGTCCACACGGATCCACTGAAAATGACTCAAAACGCTGTAGTTCACTTTAGTTCACTAGGTGGCGCTTGAAATTCACCAAAAACGGAGAAGAAGAGTCAGAGCATGCACATAAAGCTTGCACAGTGTTTAGACTTTAGACAGTAGAAGGAGAATCCGAAAACAAGAAGACGAAAATGGCTAGTTCAAGGAAACCAGAAGCGTTTGTGTTGATCGATAATGAGGTCGAACTGCTGCTGCGACTCACACTCAACTACAAGGCGAGTACATTGCAAGAAACACGAACACAAGCAGTAGTCCGCCATTGTTGTTGTTGTTGTTGTTGTTGTTGTTGTTGTTATGAGACGTCACAGGGTTCAGAGGTCGAGGGGTGGGGCGATGGCGTCATCATTTGGGAAAGTATGCAGATTCGCCGTCCACCATGGGCAGGAGAACGGGAGGGCTGCGTTTTCAGATTTTTCCACCCTGAGACCCGTTTTCAAAAAAGTGTGTTCAGGATCCGTGTAGACGGTCGGCCAAAACGATACATGTCTGTTTTCGCACGAAAACGCAAAAGAGCATTTTCATGTGGATGGCTTCTCAGAGTGTGCTGGATGTTGACGCAGTCAGGTTAGGAGTAAACTGTGACTCTTACCAGTTGATATTGATCCTGAGCTTGTCAGAAAATAAATGCTCCAGCACCTCAACAGCCTGGCAGACTTACAGCGTTTAATTTACAAGCAGAACATTACCGTTATGCAGATAGCTAGTTGCCCAGGTGGCTATAACTTATGTTCTGGAGCTATGAAGAGTCTCCACTGTGCTTATCAACCTAAGACTGGAGGCTTTAACAGCAGGACATTTGTTAAACTAATGTCACTCCATACCCTAAAACAAACCACTGATGGAATGGAATGACAGAAACCATTTATGTGTTTCACGGTTTCAAATTCATTAATGATAGCAACTTTTTTGATGGTGGCAACTAAGAATGTCAAATGATGTTCATTTTAATTTGCTTTCCCTAGCTTAGCAAACAAATGCTTGGGTGTTCTTGAATACAGAATATGTGAAATCATATTAATGTAATAATCCCTGATTTCCTTTCATGGGAGCTGTGTTGTTTAATAAAATCGTGTTTCATGAATTGTTCATAAATCATTTATCTGCTGCTATTTAACAACAGAAATCAAATAGCCACAACGGCTACTCGTAGAGACACCAGCCACCTTTATACTGATTTTCTTTTTTTCCAGGATCTATACATTATTGCATGGAAAATGATCAACAATGTTGAAAATCACCCTAGCTCACAATGGTAAGGAACATGAAAAAAAAAAAAATCCATCCAGTAATTTTGTGTAATCCACCAACCGACATACCAACCCACCAACCATCAAACGGAGAGGGGTCCTTGAGGAGGTAATTATCTGCTTTAAATATTTTAGTCTTAGTTCCAAACCATACAGTGTGTTTGTTTTGGTATGAAAGTTGAACTTGTGAGGTCCACTTAACAACACTGTCTACTTAATATGTCTCCAAAAAATTCCTCAGTGCAAGTTCTTACTGACCTGGGGAGCATTAAGACTGGTCATTTCAGTTAGCGTAATGAGATTCATAGGTTTCAGACTTTATTTAGTTTTTACTTTCAGATCATATTTTTTAATTTCAGGGTTTTTTGCCCTGATCTGGTGTGGTGGGCGCAGCATCAACTGAGAGGCGCGTGGGATTGTGAGTGACTGCATAATAAAGAAGGCTCAGGGCCTTCCTCAATTATGTTGCCTTCAGGAAATGTGAGAAATATGACTCTGAAACAGACTGAACGGACATAATTCACCATAATCTGGGTAGTTTCCCTCTCACTGACAACTGACTGCTGGGCAATGCCCCCCTAGTAAGCATCAGTAAATAAGTATGGCAATGGAGAGCTGTGAATGAGTAACCATGGCAACGGAGTTGGGAGGGGCTAGGAGAGATAGCAGTTTTCCTACACGTCACCCCGATGCCAAGACGGCGGGTGGCACCCATGTGGTGACTACCATTGCCTTAACGACGCCTGACTGGTACCCGGTCCAACGCGATTTTTCATCCCACATGGCCGGCAGAGTCATCTTCTCCAAGGTCGACCTTGTCTGCTGTTACCACCAGGTGCCATTGCACCCACTGGATGTCCCTAAAACTCTGGTTACACTCTTTGGACTGTCTGAATTCTTGCACATGACATTCGGCAGAATGCAGAATGCCCAACTCCTGTGGCCGCTTTATGGCAGCCCTAAATGGCAAGTTTAAAGGATGTGCATGGCCTCTCTCACCCAGGCAGTAAATCTTCTCAAAGACTGGTAGTGGCTAAGTTCATCTGGAACGGTATCAAGAAGGACATCAGGGCCTGGACAGACTCCTGCATTGACTACCAATATGATAAGGTGCACTGCCACACCAAGGCACCCCTGGCACAGTTCTACGTGCCCAAGCGGAGGTTCGACCACATCAACATAGACCTGGTGGGACCCCTACCCCCCCTTTCCCAAGGTTTCGCACACCTCCTCAAGGTGGACCAGACCACACGGTGGCCAGAAGCCGTCCCACTGTCCTCAACAAGGGGCACCTCTGAGCTCTGGAACACAGTAGTGGGGAGCCTAGGAGTCAAACTCCACCGCACCACCACCTACCACCCACAGGCTAGCTGTGTGAGCATTTTTATCGTTCCATGAAGGCTGCTTTGCGGGCCAGCCTCACGGACAACTGCTGGGTCGACAGACTCCCGTGGGTCATGTTGGGCCTGCGAACTGCACCTCAAAGGCTGAACTAGTCTACGGACAACCTCTTCGGGTCCCAGGGGATTAATTGAACTGATACTGATATATCCATTTTTTCCACATTATTGCCAAGTTCCCAAATCAAGTCTCTCCTATAAAATAAGAAAAAGATGAAGAAGAATCTTTTATCACATATCATACAATGTACAACTTGGTGAAACTGGTTCTTCCCATTTAACCCATCATGAAGCAGTGGACAACAGCTACAGATCTTAGCGAGTGCCTTCATCAAGACTTGAGAACTGACCAAATATGTATGTTTTTGATTGGTGGGGAAGACGGAAGAGCAGGAGGAAACCCATGACAAGGACAGAAAGAACATACAAATTCAAAACAGAGGGGCCTTGCCCCGGCTGGGTTTCAAAACCCAGCCGGGGCAAGATCTTTTTGCTTGGAGGCAGCAGTGCAAACCATTGCGCCACCTTGCATAGGAATTGAAATAAAATTATTAACTAATTAATAACTTAGAATTAACTTGTTAATATCATACAATACATACAATATAATGAACACATTCAATGGGACAAGTAAGAGATACCTTCTTAGCCTGTTCATTTCATGAACCTCTGGCTTTTCCACTGTGTATCCGGGCACCATATCTTTAACAACATGCAACGTGACTGCATCCATAGAAGCTGTCCACCGGGCCCCTTTCGTCTCATACGGGACACAATGATTAAATGATTCCGCTAATGTTGACTGTTTTTAGCGGTTATTTGTGGGCTGCCACGGTCTAGGATAACGTTTTGAAAACATGTACATTGGAACAGTCATCCTTTATCGAAACAAATACGTCACATGTCAATGTAGATTTGGATAATGACTGACTGGCTTAACCCTTCTGTCCTGCTGGCTGCTTTTCTCAATCAAAAGATTTAACTCATGTAAAATGCTCCGAAAAAAACAAAATTGACACAAATGAAAATCAAGTGGTTAAAGCAACATTATGTAGAGATTAGCATTTTGTGCAATTTGGCCCACCCACACTTTCTGAGTGTAACACCACTGTGGTAAATACAAATCCCAGGTGTGGAACAGACCTGAAGTAGGTGCCAACTACAAACAAAACTTATGACTTCATAACAATGTTATGAGTTGAAAATGTGTATGTTTAAGTAAATATGTATTGAATGCTGTGATCTTACTCTCTTATTTAAGTTACATAGAGCTGAAACAATGCTAGAGACAACTCACTCTGTTACAAGACACTGTACTATCAATATGATGCTGAAGATGTTACTTTAAGGATAACAGGTTCTAAGGGGTCAGTTCAACAAAATCACACAACACATTTGTAGGGCTTTATGCCTATGTTTTGAGGGATCCATCTGTCTCTGCCATCAGTACAAAACTGCTTGTTCTGCTTATCAAAGCTTTTAAAAAAATACATCTTAAAAATGTGTTTTTCTTGCCAATAAAAAGCACTGAGCAAGTCATCCAGGGGCAGCTGGTTGATAGAGTGCAATTTATTGTTATTATCAGCTTCATTATCGTTGTTATTCCTAATTTATCAAACTGAACAAAGTTGTAACACAGGGTGTTATCCCACAATGCAATGCAGCGGTGACAAACACAACAACACAACAGACAATGGCGGACAGCGACACTGTGGTAACCCGTGCCAACCTCATCTCTACTGGCTCCTCTATAATAATATAGACGTTAATATCATGCAGTCCAGTACAACAACATCACTTAATGAATTCGCCTGCTGTTCGCATTTATCATTGTGTGGCTTCTTATTGGATGCCTAGATTGTTATTATTAGATGTACTAAAAGAGTATTATTGCAGACTGCCAGTAGAGGTGAGGTTGGCATGGGTTACCATTGTTACGCATCTCCAATCCAACTGGCAAAAGGCTCTCAGGAAGTGTGTCACTTCCCCGCTAAACAGTGCGTCAGAAAAGATGCATACTACTGGTATTCACTCAAAAGTATGTTGAACGATAGTACACATATTGAATATGTAGTGTACAGTATGGAATTTCGGATGCAACAAATGTTTCAGACCGGCCCCTTTTCAATGTTGCGCTTCTAAACAGCTCTGCTCTGTTATGGTGAAGATTGCTAGGATAGACATTGCAGTCCATGACTTCATCCGCAGATGTCAAGATGAGGAAAGCTGCTGAGATTCGGGAGATGCTGACATGTTCTCTGCCTCTGTAGCTGTCAGCTTGCTGTTGTAGTGGTAAGCTACTAATGGTCATTACTATCAAATTAAAAGTCCCCCGCCAGGAACCAAGTTCTAAACTCCAATGGGGTGCAATGTAGAGCTCTTATTTTGAAGACAAATTTGACCTGCTTCCTGTTAGCTGTCTGTTGCTTGAGACAGCTAACGCAAGGCGCTGGGCTGCACGCTTCCTTTAATAGAGCGCCACATATTGTGGCATATTAATGTGGTATATTAATCATATTAATAATAGCCACATATTGTCCCATGCATTTGTTGTACGTCACTTTTCACGCACAACTTTGTGCTTCAGGTCAGGTAACATGTTGCCTACTCCAGTGGTAATAATTCCTCTCTCAACCAGTAGAAAATGCTGTGAACACCTGATTATGCACGAAAAAAACCGCATATACAGTGAAACCGAATTATGAAAAATACCGTGATATACATTTTTGGTCATACCGCCCAGTACTACAGAACTGCCTTTCTTTCTATCTCCCCAACAGCAGAATGTAAATGACACGTTATCAGGCCCATTGCCCTGCTCTTTATTCTGCTCCAATAAGTCACTTACAATTCAACGGTACTTATAAGAAGTTTCAAGTTAATTATAAGTTTTTACATCCAGAGGTGTTTTGCTTGTAGACAGTCGACATTCTGCAGCGCAATGCAGCGTGTACATTATTCATAAACACGTAATTGCTTCAAACAAACTGTTGTTATTATGCGATGATTTGCGGGTTGGAATCATGACCTACTTTTTGTTCCGTCCACCAAACTTGAGTGGGAAGTTGGGCGAAATATCGTGCATCTGTTGTTGTTTTTTTGTTTTGTTTTGTTTTTTTCTGTGACGATATGTAGCTAGACAATTTCTTTAAAATAAATCAACCACTACTTAGTTCACGTATATGCCGAACAGACCGGTGGACAATGCTGACTAGTTAAAGGGAGAGGTCTTCTGCTAAGAGGCGGTACTTTGCCGATATTTAAGGATAACATTAAATTGTTAGTTCCCTCTATGGTCCCTGGCATGTCAGACTCTCTATTTTAAGCTAGCGTTAGCTAACTTACGTGGAGTACAGGCCCAAGCCTAAATCCCAAGCGCAGCCGCTTCTAAGGCGGTGAATTTTACCAATGGCGACCTGATTATTACTTTCACGTTATACACTACGTTCTACGAGCTTTACCCGGTACTTAATCATGTCACAGATCAAGTTATGTTACAAACCTCCATCGGTTGATTCCCACGTTAGCAGCGCCAGCAAACCACGGGTCCAGGATATAAACACAGCGCACTGTGTCCGCTCCATTCAGGGCCTCCTGCAACGCCGGATTATCGTGCAACCGCAGACCTTTGCGAAACCAATGCACCGAATTCACCACCATGATTACTTTTTATTCCATGTCTGGGGAAAGATCCATTGTGAATCCGTCAAAATTAAGGCAGAAAATACACTGATTTAAGAAAAAAATGCGCAGTCGTGGTGACTCCCAAAACTTCCACTCGCTGTCAAACGAAAACCAACACTGAGTGGGCGTGGACAGTGCGCTGTGTGACTCCTTAGATGTTATTATCCCTCCATCTGTTCGCTGATTGGGCAGACGGTAAAACGTCAGCATGAATTATAAAACTGAAACACGTTGATTGGATGACTAGCGAACGGCAGAGAGCTGTGTGGCGGGTTGTGTCACGTTACTGACCAGGAGCAGTGTCCACATCTGATATATAATAGAACGAGACATGGTACTTATTTGTATAAAACCCCGTGCAGGTGTTACATTCTGTCTGAATTTTTCGCTACTTGATGGATGTGTTAACTAAGGTTTATTTAAGTTAGTTAAGTTATATACGTTATAGGCAAGCATTAGTAAAATATGTCACAGGGATAAGTCAGTTTCCACCCACCTGCAATTGTTTTAGCTAAACTTGGCTCAGTTGGGAAAGATTGAGTATCCATAAAGCTAACTACGGCAAATAGGCCAGAAATCATGCAAATAGATAATGGTGTACATGAAGTATGTGAATATAAATATAAACTCAGTCCACAGTCCACTGTAGAGATGAAAAATAGCATTAGATTAAAAGAAGTCTTTGAGCCTCATAAAGACATGGCATAGAGGTGCTTGTGAAGGAGTTACTCCAGTGGTAGGTGTATAATATTTTGTACTTGACCAACTTTGTTTGTGGTACTTATTGTTAATTGGACTACTATTGTCTTTGTTCTGCCTCAGCAGGTTCTTGAAGACATAACCGGGATGTATCCACCTACTAAACAATAATGATGAAAGTAGATTACTGAGTTGGCATAGAATTGGTATGATTTAAAACTTAATGTTGCGGTTTTTATGTCTGCTGATTGGAAGAAACACATGTAGTCCAAAACAAAAAGGTAAAGCATGCTCAGCTCAAGACTTTTTGCTACCTGATTAATCAGATTTAACTTCCACCAGACTATAGATCAGAAGTTGCTCCTCCAGCAGCCACAAACTTTATGCCACAGCCAGCCCCTACTTTCTATTGGCGTCTGACAGAAGGGATGAGTTCTAGCCTGAGCAGCAGATCCCCTCTACCAAGTCTCACCAACCCAAGCTCTGACAAAGCCAATGAACTTCCTGCTCCTCAAGATGCCACTTACTATGGCCCAGGCAGCTACAGCAGCACCAACATGGCTGAGGGTATGGTGTTCAGCACTGGCTCCTCTAGCTACAGCAGCCCTCAGGTCGGTCAATATGAGGTGCTCCACCTGGCAGCTTCAGCGGAGGCTACGGTAGCTCAACTGGTGTTGATGGAGGGGACGACTCCTACGGGTTTGCTCTGGCCCCTCGAGTCTGACAGCGGCAGGAAGGAAGGACCTGCAATACCTCTCCTTCACACAGTTTGATGTATCAGTCTATCGCTGAAGGAGCTGCCCAGTGCTGAGATAGTGACCTGCAGGGGGTGGGACTCCTTCACCAGCAGAGATGACAGCTTATCCATCAAATTTCTCTCTCCCACCACCTGCACTGGGTCAAGAGGGCATCCCAGGATGGAGCTGGCCTTGATAAGCCAAGTCTCTCCCTTCCTGCTGCTGAGATGCTGCTGCTCCAGCAGACTTCTCCATAGAAAATGGTTGATGCCACCACAGAGTCATAGAAAGTTGTCTGGAGCGTCCCCTGCACTCTGAATGACCTGAGCTTCCTCAGCAGATGGAGTCTGTTCTGACCTTCCTTATATGATGCTGCAGTGTGATCAGTCCAGTCCAGTTTATTGTTCAGGTGTACTTCCTGGTACTTGTATGATCCCACCATACCAATGCCCGTTCCCAGGATGTTTACTTGTGTGCAGGTTGTCTATGCCTGCAGAAATCCATTACCAGCTCTTTGGTCTTCTGGGCATTGTGCTGAAGATGGTTCCACTGGCACCAATCTACGAAGTTCTTGTTAACTTTGTCTTTCCTTGATGAGAAGTCTGCAGTGTACAGGGTGAACAGAAAAGGGGTCAGGCCTGTTCGCTGTCCCAAGTCCTCAAATATTCGTGGTCAGTTGGTGAGGTAGTCGAGTATCTAGGATGTGAGGTATTGGTCCACCCCTGTGAGCTCCAGCTTGTTCCCCAGAAGTGCAGGCTGTATGGTGTTGAAAGCACTGGCGAAATCAAAGAACATGATCCTCACAGGGCTTCCAGGCTTTTCCACGTGAGACAGTGATCTGTCCAGGAGGAACATGATGGCGTTGTCCATTCCGAAGCCAGGTTGATCAAATAAAAAAGGTAAAAAAAAAAAAAAAAGGGTAAAAATATAATCCTGCTTCACACTGTACACTGAATTGTGTTTTCATAAATTGAAATATTGTCATGATTGTTCCAGTGAGCACAGACTAAGGTAAATTATTTACACCCAACTGGTAGTTGTTCCGAGATGTTGCTTCAGATACTAGCAAAGCAACAGTACACTATCTTTAAACATTTCAGATATGGCTGAAATTGAGAAAAGAGATACTAGAAGATTTAATATGTGAACTTGTTGGTTCTTCTCGGATGTGACTGGGGTTCATAATGTTGTTGGATGTGTTTCATGTTGTTTAAGTTGAGCATACTGCTGTTTTAGTGATGCATACAGGGGTTGTGGGGTGTGTTTTACTTGTGAAGAGAAAACATGCACACACACACTTATATTGTTATATCTAATGATTATCTCTATATGAAACACACATTTTCCAAATACATTGAAACTCAGTGTTTTACAGTTCCTGACATTCAATCCTAGTTAGCATTGCTATGTTACTTAGGATCACTACTTTATTTTAGTAATGTCAGTTGACATAAGAGTAATAGTGAAGTGATTGATTCATTTTAGCTTTTATGTCTTTCATGACATTCATTACAAGTTCACATACTTAGCATGCACCTTGTTACACCACGTTATAGATAGTTGAACCCAAAAGCAAACAATGAGGCAGTGAGTAGTGTGCAAGGTAATTTATTTAATTTGTTGGATGTAGAAGGGGTAGGAGAGGTTGGTCACTGTGGCACTGGAGGATAACATGGCGAGTAGAGACACTGTCGAGTGCAGGGCAAATCTGTTGGCTACAGAAGTGTGGAAAACTGGGTTGCCGGAAGTGGAGCCACTGGTAGCTGGTAATGCTGGGGAACACTGGAGGTAGCACAAAGAAATATTAGATCTCTTAGAGAAAGCAAGTAGTGGACACACTAGAAAATGATATAGCCAGAACCATGTACCACATCTGACTGACAAAATCATCTTGCATCTGGTGAATGGAAACTCTGCCCAGCCTCTCAATGCACCACTGCAAGCAGAACAGAAAGCCAAACCAAAAACACAAAAATCTACCACAGAATTATGACAGACTGTGACACACCTAATATTTGCTAACATCATCTTTAAAATGTTTCACAAATGTTCATGTGGATAGTGGTCAGGGCTTTGTGATGGCCACTCCAGTACCTCAACATTGTTGTCCCCAATCCATTCTGCCACAACTTTGGAAGTGTGCTTGGGCACATTGCCCATTTGGACCGATTTGTGACAAAAGCTTTAACTTCCTGGCGGATGATTAGATATGTTTCTTCAGTATCCACATAGTATTCATTCCTCATGATGCCATCCATTTTGTGAAGTGCTCCAGTCCTCCTGTATCAAGTTACACCCACAACATGATGCTGACACCCCCTGCTTCATGATTGGAAAGGTGTTCTTCAGCTTGATCTCTGTGGTAAGACACAACTATAACCACAATATCTACCCCATTCTCTATGTGCCGTCTGCGCTCAGTTGACTTACTAGTGCCTTTACCTTGCAGGTCTTAAGACGCCAGATGTCTCATTGCTGCTACAAGAGCTGATGCCAATAAACTCATTGTTTAAAAATCTCTTGCCTCACACTGCTTGAAGATCATTTGGGACTCAAAGGGACTCATTGGTCAGTTCACAATAGTCATCCCCATGCGTCACATCCACAGCTACACCAGTATCACCTTGACAGCACCAGCGCATTTCAGTCTAATGATAACAGTTATATCAACACTCTAAAATGTCAGAACTAGATAAACCGATATTGTCTTAGACTGCCTGTCAATGGTGGGTACTTGACAAGAGTTTGTGTATGGACCTGCTGGCCTCAGTGTCTGTACTCTGCTGGGTAAAATGAAATGGGGCCCATAAGCAATTAATATTGAACAAGCGCAGTTTACAAAGGTCAGCCGATACATACATACATGACATTTTCCATGTCATCACAAACAGACATTGCCTCAGAGGAAAGGAAGTTTCATTTTTCAAAACACATTTCCTCAGTCCTCTCTCCTCAATGAAGAAACAAATGCTAAACATGCAAAACACAAGGGTCATAAATCCACTATCAAGATCCTGCTTACACTTATGGAGAACACACAAAAACTGTATTTCCATATCGCACACATAATTCAATTCAAAATTGAGTGAATAATGAAACTCAATATATGGAGAAATGATAAATCCATGAGAAATACATGAATAAATTAATCAGGCAAATCACAACTTACACTATCTATATTGCCATGTAGGCAACAGGGGGTGTTGTGTTTGCAGACAGATGGGGCACCAATCCAAAGTCCAAGTGAGGGTTGAATAAAAACGGATTACACCCCACACAGACATTGTTTCACCACATTTAAATAAATGTTCTCTGTTCTTTTTAGACCTGCAGGTTGGCCAGTGGGGCCTTTCAACAGCAGGATGGGAGGCAAAGGCTTATTTGAGGTGTAAGGAGGACCCCTGCTGGATGAATGATTTGATGATGATTTTTTTTGTAGTGAAAAAATTTATAAAAATGCATGCAAACACATTTATTAAAAAACATTTTATTGCATACTCTAGTGAGCAACGTGATCATGTAATTAACAATTTTCTTTTTCTGATTTAGATTTGAAGTTGAGGCCCAAAGGCACATTGGTTGGCAAATTGGTAGTGATTGAAGCCCCTACACTCTGTGTGGATTAAAAAGAATCTGCCTTGATGTAAAAGCCCAATGACTGATTGGCTCCCACCCAGCCACCTGTCTAATAACACTTAAACAAGTGCATTTTGTAGGTTTTTGTTTTCCATATGTTGAAGTTACTCACTCAGTATTCACCCAGCTGGTGGTGATTGGTCAAGTGAGTTTCAAAGCTATTTTGTAACTCTATGTCTAATTGCACATATTGTTTGCATAGTTTCTTACTAGTCTCTCCATCTTCCTTTAGGCTCCGCTGCTATGCAACTTCAACGGGGAGCGACGGGGAGGGGCTTCAGTGGGAGAGATAGGCTAAAGTGTCTCCTGAATGGAGTGTCCTCTGAATCTCAGGTTGTGAATGTTGTGGATGGACATCGAGTTGTATAAGTCTGTTTGACAGTATGACATTTTATGGAAACAGATAATTTGGGATTTGGCTGTACCTTTGAAGGTGTGTGGGGTGATAAATGGCTTTATGTGTCAGTGTATACAGCCTGCCTGCTCATGTATCAACAGTTTTGTGATAAGTGTCTATGGGCTCAAAGTAAACACAGGTAAGTAGTTTTTTGCTATGTGTGTTATGGTTAGCTTTATCAAAGAAAACTGTGGTGTCTAAAAAGTCGGCTGAAGTGGGTCTAGGTAGTATTTGTAAGAGATGGATGGCAGCAAGTCTAACACGTGAATGTTCAAAGCCACATTGGAGCAGGGATTAGGCCACCTGCACAGTGGAGTGGGTCAGCCTGGCCTTGTAGCATTTTTTCTGGCCCAATGTGTTGCTATGGAGAGGCCACATTATCAGTAAGTATATAAGTATAGTGTCGTCAGTAAGAATGAAATTTTTAAAAATGATCCTGGAGGATCAAATTATTTTGCATCCAGGATTCTGTATTTTTGGCTAGGGCATGTCTGGGTAAGAACTAATGAAGGCCATGAGTTTTACCACATGCTTGGATACCTTTGGGTAGACTGTGGATTGAAATTGATGCAGCAATTATATTTTTTTGTGGTGTACAGCCTGAAGTAGCCTGAAGTACCCCTTTGCTAGCTGCCTGGTTTGTTTTTATGTGTTCTTCATGCATTTCTGTCTCCCTACTGTTTCCCTGTTTATCCTGTTGAGTAGATTAATTTCGCTATGTCTAAACCTGTTCTGTGCATAAGCTTCACCCTTCGCCCTCTGCAAGACTGAAGTGGGCCGCCTCAGACCTGTGAGAAAAAGACACATGGTCAGTTTGTGAGGCTTACTTCCTGCAGAAGCCTGGAGACTCGTCCAGGTTAGGTGTAGATATGAGTGAGGGTTAAATAACCAGGCAAGGCCAGGACATCCAGGTCAGGTTTGAGGATCTCTCAGTTTAGTTGCAGACATCAATGGCTAGGCTCAGGCAGGTGAAGGCATCAATGTTTTAGTAGAGGTTTTGGTTAGGCTCTGCCTATTTGTATACTCCCTCAGTCATCAGGGAAAGTTATCTGCACCAAGTACCTCTGGCAGCAACTTCTCAGCTCTTCAGGGATATGGTGAAAGAACGGTCTGTAAAACAATGGATTCATTTTTTTGAGCGTCACAACCCCAGAGTGTCATGAAGGGGTTTAAAGGGGAAAACTAAAAAGGAGATGGAACCAAATGCATTTACTCACAGGAGGCAAGATCAGTGGAAACAAAAGGCAAGTTTTATTGAAACCAAAGTTGAGTGTAAGACAAAAACCAAGGACCAAAAACCACAGTGGCTACAAAAACAGCAAGACAAAGTAGAACCAAAAAGCAAATTTCAGATAAAAAAAATGCACCACTCAAAATCAAAACATACCAAGACAGGAGACTGGAGACACAAGACAAGGAATTTGGAGGAAACATCACACACAATAACACCAGACAGAAGCAGGAACAGAAGCAATGAACAGACAAAGGGGCAGCTGTAGCTCTGTGGGTAGAGCAGGTCGACTAGTGATCGGAAGGTTACTGGTTCAAATCCCGGCTCCGGACAGTGCTGGGCTGCATGTTGAAGTGTCCTTGAGCAAGATACTGAACCCCACATTGCTCATCAGTGAGGGCCCTGCAATGAGCTGGCGACTTGTCCAGGGAGTACCCTGCCCTCGCCCAGAGACAAGGCTGGGATTGGCTCCAGCAGCAACACCCCGTGACCCCATGGAAAGGGATAAGCGGTTATGGATAATGACATGACATGAACAGACAAAGACAAGTGGGAAAGCAGAGGCTAAATGCGCACACACACTAACAATGAGATGAGGAACAGGTGAGGAGAGAGAGGAGGGAGGAGGCCAGGTGAGGTAATGAGGGGAGGAAGCACAGAGGAGAAAACACTGACAGACAGAGGGAGACAAACCTGCACAGAGGGAAGAACACAGGAGACAGTGAAAGGACACAATAGGGCATGGAATATCAAAACATGACACAACAAGACACAACACAAAGACATGAATCTAGAGCCATGACACAGAGAAATAACTGTCGTAACTGAAGCCATCCCGTCCAATAATATATGGAAAGTCTAGAAGAGCTGCACAAATGATTTATTGCCATTCAAGTTAGCCAGGTGCTAAACAGAAAGTTAGTTTGCTCAGTGGGCAGAAGTCGCTAGTGCGCATGCTCTAAGGGGCCCCACAATGCGGAAGCTATGCTGATGTAACCCGTCCAGAGCATGGCCGGAAGTCGAGCGTTTTTGGTTTTATGCACCACTGTGCAGCTTTCATAATAATGAACAGGGCTGTGTCCACTAGTTACAGGTCCATGGCTGAACTAGTATCTTTTTTGCTTTTTCAGTCAACCTTTAAAAAGTGAAATGCAACAAAAACCTAAACAAGATTTAATTCTTTTTTTCAATTATTAACTCATGCACATTAAGTTATGTTTTTGTATTTCCCCCCCTATGTGTTATTTAGCTTTTTGTTGAATGGTTCAAGGTTCTTGCACAGTCCAACATTTTATTTTTATTTATTTATTTTTTGTCATGATTAATTTCCCTCGTCTTTTTGTTCTACAACTTTTTGTATCTGTTGCTGGTGTTTGAATTGACAGTTGTAAACAAAGTTTTAATGACAAAAGAACATTACCGATGGCTTTTATATCTAAGGCATGAGGTCACTGGAAACCCACCTGCTATTCCTCTTCCAGGGGCTCGACAGTGTCTCATTACCCTGCCTTAAAAAGTGGGGGGCTTATAGTTTGCTCCTCTTGTGGTGCATTGACGATAGCATGGCACAGAATAAAGCACAGCTTTAAAATATAGAATAACATCAAACAACACATCTTTAGGCAAATTTAGTACAAGTACAATGAAATAGAGATGTAGGGTACTATTGTCGTGTCTCGTCTTCTCGTTCTTTTTGTTCAAAAAGGAAATCTCAAAAAAAAAGTCTCAAAAATCTCAAAAAGTCCTCAAAAGCTGAGTGCGGCAATGTTTTATTTGTTAAAAACTAAAATATGGGATCCCACAGACAAAAACACATGAAAAAATGGCCCCATGGTTTATCCAATCTTTGCTCCTTCTTCTGTTTTATGTATCAAATTCTGCTGACTCGGAAATTTCCCTGCACAAGTCTAAACGTGTGCCCACTAGGGCTGTCACTTTTTATTCGAAATTAGAATATTCGTTCGAAAGTTCGAAAAGTCCGTATTCGAATATAATGACCTGTTCGAAATCAAAATGTACCGTCTATAAGCGCAACAGACCGCTTGAAGTAATTCGCCTTGTGATCCAGCAGAGGGCGCCCTTAATTCAGTTTGACCTATTGCACGCCCTGTTAACTCTTGACCTGTCAGTTCAGCTAGCAGTATTATGTTGTTTGCTACGAAAATGGAGGACGCTGGAGAGCAAAGCCGTCCTGCGTGGACAATCGCGACACCAAAGCACCTGAAATGTAGTGTATGGAAGTATTTACTGTTCTACACCGTAGATGGAAAAGTAACTAACAAAGCTGTTTGTCGACTTTGTACAAATCAGCTGTTTTACTCCACAACGACAAGAAATCTGCGGACTCACCTGCTAGCTTACAACCACGTAAGCTAACGTTAGCAGTGGAGTATACAACCTCGTCTGGTGGACTACTACCGCTACTCGGCACACTCAGCTTCACCGGGAGGGAATTTACTCGAATTCATTCGAATAAATTGCGTGTCATTTCAAATTCGCTCGAACTTGTTTTTTTTTATTAGTTTAAAAAAAAAAAGTGACAATAAAGCTGCTTTAAAAGTAATGCAAGTTTTGTATTCAGATACTTTTCTTGTATCTTTGGTTATATTTTTACACTTATAGATTTTACAATTCAGTGAATCAACTGATGTGCACGCATTCAACCAGCTGGTGCAGAATAATACATATTTCAACATCCATTATAATTTCTTCACACTTGATTCTACTTTTTAACAACACAGCTATTATTATTAGCCCATAACTACTTACTATGGTTATATTATCCCACACTATACAGTTTACCAAGCATACTTTATTGACTCAGTTCGCCAGAAGGTCACAGAGGAATTACAGGAAAGCTACATCACTGGCTTCAAATTAAATACATGAAATGCATTACATTCTATTCAGTCACCTGTTCTTGTTATTTTAAATGTACGCTATGTAGTTTTGAAATTTTAATCAGAAGAGAAGAATCTGCATTGGCTGATTTTGGTCTGTTGCATAAACAGACTAAATAAAAAAAATAAAAAACTGACCTTAAGGGACCACACAATTTCATCATGGTTCACTCTGTTTATATTGGCGGACCCTGCCACTTTTCTAGCTGGGGACCTTAAATTCCTCTGAGATCAGATATAGGTATCAGTTCATATTAGTACTTAGCAGAGTTAGAATGTCTCCCCCCAAACTGCATAGTGTCCCTTTAAGATATAACACATTACCAAAAAGAGAAGAAGAGAAATACACAACAAAAAACTTTTATTTCATCAGACTCAAATATCCCCCTGTATGCCACGGTCCATTTCAGCTGTTTTACATTTTTCAGTATTAAAATGAACAAAAAAAAAAAAAAGAGAGAGATCCTTAGAAGAAAAACAGTATTAAACTGCAGTGAACAGATTACTTCAGTTAGTCAACACAAATAAATATTCTGTATAGTTTGATTACAGACTGGATGCAGAATTGTCGAGCACTTCACTGGCTGTCTGTGAGAAGAAAATGTTACAACCTCACAACCAATCTACACAATTAACCCTCCCTCCTGTCTTAACCAGTTCGGTTTAAATTAATAGTTTCCTACATTTTCCAGAAGACTTCCAGAGAAAAAAAAAGCTCTAAATATCATCATATTTCAATAATCTTATGTCTGAGAACACAAGTTTCTTACGTAAATAAATATACAATTATTTTGAAAAACTCTTGAAAGGGCTCAATGGAACTTATGTTTTGTGCTTGGAGCTGGTCTTTAGTTTATGTAAGTGGACTAGATTTCCAGACTAACATTAACTACTGTTGCTTCCTGTTAGTGAAGCAGAGAGAGGCACTGTGGCAAGGTACTCAAAAGCGTGCATCAAGTCACAGCCTTTGGACTACTGGAAAATCTGACACAAGTCCCTCAAAAAGAAAATCCACAGTCCAGCAGCATTAAACAACTTCAGCAAATTGTCCACGTGCTTGTATTAGCAACTGAGAGGGACGGGAACGGTCTCATTTTTCACATCACAATACAATCCACTCATATATGAGCAATGAAAAGTCATTAGTACACGTAAATTGCAACAAATCGTTTCATACAGCCCCGTTAACTGGACAGATTGAAAATCTTTGAGTAAGCAAACAGGCAGGAAGAATGTGGACAGGCAAAGTTCTGCTGAGTCCTCAGGAGTAGAACTTACTGTTGTTTATCTTCTTTTCTTTTGTCCTGGGGTACACAAAAAAGACAGCAGGAATAATTAGAGACCTTCCATATTCCATGTTAACAAACCACACACTGTGAGTTGGAGGCTAACCTGTGTTTCTCACTGGTGCTGAACTCTCTCTCGAGGTGGTTGTGTTGGCGAGGGAGGGTGGAGCGCTGGATGTTGGTGTGTGTGTCATACAGGAAAGGTTCACTGCTGAGCTCAGACTGCTTTTTCTTCAGCTGGCTGGAGGATGAGTACAGCTCCTCTTCTGCTTTCTAAATGACAAGGGTCATGTGATTACCACAACAGACATATCTACATACTGATGTCAAACTGCAGATAGATGTAAATCAACAGTGATGTGTTTCGTGTTTTCTCACCCCTGCTTGCAGTATATTGATGTGGACCAGCAGAGAGGCTAACTCTAAGTTTTCACTGTAGCCGTTCTTTAGGGGGACGGAGCGGTAACCTGTTGATGACAAAAAAAACCCAAAAAACATTCAATCAGCTCCCTGTGAACAAAAACAATGAATTCCCTGACAAACCAGCACCAATGCCTCCATGTCACAACAATGCTATTTAAACAAGCCACACTATTTGTATCTCGCTTTTGAGCGGACATATCACTTAATTTTTTTTAACAGGCCTTCGACAACATTAAAAGTCGACCTGATGCTCACTGTGATGAATCTGCTAGTTCAAGCAGGGGTTTTTCAAGCTGATTGTTGTGAAACTAGAAGAAGAAAGTAGAAGAAATTCAAAGCAAATTCACAACACTATTGCTATCATGGGACCATGATACTATGTATACATAATACTGTGTATACACAGTAGTTCACATTTCCTGAGTAATAATAATAATAATAATAGATTCAATGCATGGAGGCTCCATGCACACAGCGGGGGGGACGCAGGAGACCCAGAGGTCATGTCCCAGCAACGGAGCCCGGGGCGAATCGACAGCAGAAGTCCAGGAGCTCCTGCGCTGAGCACCCGAATACCCCACCAGCAACAGCAAAGCAGTGACCATCCAACATCGCAGCGATGGACAGCCTACAGAGCATTGAGTATATCTGCTTATAAGTTAGCGTTGCTATGCTAACAGCTGATCGTTGAGGCTAACAGCTGATCAGCGGGGCTAACAGCTGGCCATGCTCTTGGGGCTGGATGGATGGATACATACATGGTATGTAGTAAGTATTCACACCCTGTATCAAATAAAGGAAGGGACCTTTGACATTTCTACTAACTCTTCACTGCATGGAATCTGAGTCATCTCATGACAAAGAAAAGGTAAGGTAAAACTGAAAAGTGTTCAAGTCAGTATAGTATACACAAATGCTATGTTTATGAGTAAAGTAAAACTCTTGTTTATTAATGACTTTGACAAGAGTTTCATAGGAGCTGTGCAGTAGAGATCTGTGTGTTCCCACCTGAGCGGATGCCTTTAACAGGAAATGTGGCTTGGGCTAGGAAGTTGGGGTCTGAGAACATGTCCTCCTCATTGACCACAAATCGCAGGAAGGTGAGTTCAGGCTCGTACACACTGAAGACTATAGGCTCTGCTGGGGCTTTCCACAGCGGGTTCAGACCATTATCTCCTGCAGCAAGTACATGATCACAAACAATGTATCACTTCGCAATCAGTTTTCTGTTCTCTACATGTAACTTTGATCCTCCCCACCTCCCACATCCCCTTTCCTTACGGTAGACAACAGTCTTGAACTTCTCTTCTGTGTGTCCACACAATTCAATCTCCACGAATGGACTGGCAATGCTGCGGCCAGGCTTAGGAAGATGACGTGCAGCAATGACCTGCAGAAGACAAATACAATTGCTGTTATAAACTTTTCTCCTGAACAACATGCTGATTTGATTGCCACAGCTCTATATCTTACGGCTAGTGTATAGTCAAGAAATCTGGCTGCCAACGCCACTAGGCACAATCAATCCCTCTGCGAAACCTGTGCGAGCCACACAAGGTGAAAATTTGCTGAGGATGAACTCACCATTAAAGGTCCCATATCATAAAAACAAGTTTTCTCTGGTCTCTACATATATGTATATATATATATATATATATATATATATATATATATATATATATATATATATATATATATATATTCCGGTGTAAGTTTAATCCATGGTCTAACACACCGTGACACCAAGTAGAACCCCCCCGAGAGATAAAGTTTGCAGACTGCTAGCTTTTGTAGTTTTAGCATCCTCAGAAACGACCGCACAACAATTCACTGCAGTAAATAGGTCCAAGTATTAATCGCCATCAAAAAGCCACACATAATGCTCAGAACAGCACCAAACTTCAGCAACATTAGAAACAGGGTCCCAGCACATATTTCAAGGCATCAAACATTTGATATCGTTGCCGGCTTTGTTGGAAAAGATAAACAAAACTCACCTCTCCAGCTGCAGGCTCGCTGTGGGGAAGCCCTGTGTCGATTACCGAGTGCAGTAGAGTTCCGCAGCTCAGTGAATATCATTACTGCGGAGGCTTCTCAGGTGGTGAGTTTTGTATGTATATGTGCTGGGACCTTGTTTCTAATGTTGCTGAAGTTTGGTGCTGTTCTGAGCATTATTTGTGGCTTTTTGATGGTGATTTATACTTGGACCCATTTGCTGCAGTGTATTGTTGATGTGCGGTCGTTTCTGAGGACGCTAAAACTCCCTAAGCTAGTGGTTTGCTAACTTTATCTCTCGAGGGGGGGTCCTACTCGGTGTCAAGGTGTGTTAGAACATGGATTAAATTTACACCGGAATATCCCTTTAAACAACCACCATTACCGATAAAAAAACTATCTGAAGAGACTCAGGTGCAAATGTTCTCCTAAAGGTTATAGCAACTGGTGACCAACTGAAGCGCATTGTTACCTAGAGTAACAGAGATTTCTGTGAGTTTGAACACTGTTGGAAAGATTTGCACTAAAGTACTTACACAATTCAACAAATGTATAACGCTGGTCTAGTTGATTGTAAACATTTTAGTGCACAAATCATATTAAATCTTATACTGTATCTTTAAATGTGTGTGTTGTATGTGCATACATACCCGAATCTTAATGTTGTACTTGACCTTCTTTTTCTCCTGAGGGTCAAAGCTATCATATCGCATTAGCTCCGGTTGTAGCACATAGCCTGTACATCCATTCAGACTGAAGAGGGCGCTGTTCAACTGGGTGTATTTATCTGGGTAAACACATACACATTGTAGAAATCTAAGTGAAACTCATTTCGTAAGACGGAATGATAGGCATAAAGACTGGTTCCGATAGCTGCTCTGCTTCTATGTCTTGCCCTACATCAATTTGTGACAAGCAGCATGAAGATAGTCCTGACTTAATATGTACATGGTACATGAGCAAGACATTTAGATATTGGTGAAGGAATGTGAAATCCAAATTCTCATCTAGGACAGACAGTAAACACCAGTGAGATCAAGAAAATACAAGTTGCTGTCGGACAACATGTAATAAAATATCGTTTACATTTTCCCAGTAAGGTTAGCACAGCGAAGCCAGTGTGACCAAGTCATAGAACGCAGTGTCGAGGTTAGATATGGGGCTAATGTGACCAATTCCTAATAAATGGAAATGGATGGACAGACATAAGAATTGGTGGACCCCCAAAATGTTTCACTACAGTTGTACTTTCTGAGAGCTCAGCCCAGATAAACTACTGTACCTGCAGTCTGGTAGTTGAGAGCCACCATGTGACAGCCAACGGCCCATAGTGGGTAAGGGTCGTAGTTGGAGGACTCCACACGCTGGCCTTTTGGGTAAATCCGACTCAGGGCTTTGCGGTTGTACTGCAGGAAGTCTTTGGTGCGGCTCTTTCCTGGAATCTTGTTCTCCACAAAGGAGCGGACCTCTTTGTAGCTGTAGCTGTCTGGAGAGAAAGAACAGAACAGCTGATCAGCTGATAACGTTTTCAGGACTCAGTTACCAAAAGACGAATAAATTAAACTGAAGCTGTGGTTACTTTGTGGTTATATTGAATATCGGTATCCATGCTTGCTAATGTGATGTAGCTTAGGGAGATGCTTGGTTTGTTTATTGGTGGGTCAAGCATGCTGTCAGTGATAACAATGTGCCAGGTAGTTGTTAGCTAGCTGTCGTAATCTGCATGCTGATAGCTGACAAAAGTAGCTACAGATGGAAGTTTGAGGAAACTGAAACACTATTGAGCCTTCTCTCTGTCATGGGTGCGCCTCAACAAAACAACAGGTATTGTGAGGGTTCCACCTGCTGATCCTCTAGACTTGCCAGCAAGTTTACACTCACACACAAATTCATATTGAAGCCATTTCTTTCATTTGAAAACAATGGTTCCAGAAAAATGACTGACGCATTGCTAATTAGTGGGTATTTGGAAGACTATCGTAAACAATAAGAGGTGATAGTGGCTCGACTACTGACCAGGCCATGCTATTCAAATAATATTGTCTATCAAGCTAGTGGTGTCAGTAGTTTAGCCTAAGAAGATACAATGTATATGTAGATAGAGGGGATAGAAGAGCTAGTAATTGGTAAGCATAGACAGTTGTTTTTTGGGAAAAAGACAATAGTTAAGTTGTTCAGCTAAGCCTTCTAATGATATGGTAGAACAAAATGATTTGTGTATATGTTATAATATTGCAATTCCTTGCAAATTAGAAGTTGATATTTCAAAGTTGGTGCTCTTGACTTCCAATAAGAATGCCAGTTCGTCTGTTCAGGAAAATTTAGAAGCCCACAGCATGACAATGTTCTATTTGTGCACCACCATACTGCTGTGATGTTGTGTGTTTAAATCAGTAAAGTCAGGCTTGTTGGATCTCAGTTTCTGCTTGGACTTTTCAGTTGAATGACCCTTTCATACAAATTTTCACTGTTGGGGCTCAGGTATTTTTGCAAGTTCCGGGTAAAATAGAATGCAGCTTGTAACAACTACACTAAAAATCATAATCACCTGGAAAATAAATAAATAAATAAATAAATGTTGTGGTGTGAATGACAATATGTAAAACTGTGCATTTCCAAATCTAGACTGGTGTAACACAGGAAGCTGTCTAGTTTATAGATCTTTCCCTTTGATCACATCCTGTTTGTGGTTTAAGAGCAGTGAAGGCAGAGCGAAGGGGCCTCAGTTCAAATATTTAGTTGTAGGAGGTGCAGCCCTACAATGCATGACAGAGGCATTTACATGATACTTACAAAAATGCAAACAGCAATTCGTATACATTTTGCATGTTGAGTTTTAACAGTGCAAATCTTTTATCCTTTCTCTTAAATAATGTATTGAACCCTTGCACTGAACCAACAAATGAAAAACATTTGTAGTTTATTTCTTGTCAAACCCCTGTACATTTCTGCTCATATTTTCTTCAAATTTACCAACATAATGCAAACAGGTATACATATGTGTGCACATTCGTTTGAGACCCCCAAATTTACTGCACTTCCAGGATGCAGGATTATTTGTGCACTGTAAAATGTTACCAGGATTTCACAATAAATTATTATATTACCACTTTACAGGCTTGAACTGTAATAATCACAATACTGTAATTTAGAATTTACTGTGAAATCAGCGCAGACACAGTAAATTACTGTGAAAAACTGATACCAGGATTTAACAACATTTTATATATTATTTCACAGTAAAATACTGTATTAAAACCATCTTCTGTTATAACACAACAAATTACTGTACAACTTGAATTGCTTGAACCGCGCTGCATTGCGGGATCAAGAAGAGACACAGGTGGATGCAAGTGGATAGGATCTTTCTCTTGAGGCTGATCATTCATGGTGGATAATGTTACGACCCGACACATACTGACAGGAGAGCTCAAAGGTAAGTTAATCATTAGCCTTAAGTATTAGACAGCTTGTCACAACTTTCTATTAGTGTGAGTAAGTACATGAACAATCTTTTGGATCAAGATAATGTCACTTTATGCTCCACTTTTTTGTCTGTTAAGTCATTTCAAAGCCGTTTTTCTCCGCTAAGAATGTAGTGTGTGTCAGTTATCCAACCGTGAATATGTGGTGTTTTCACCGCGAATTAGTGTGAAAGCCAAAGTTAAAGTAAGTTAACATTAGCCTCGAGCTGCAGCAACTAAGTCATTTTTCTCCATGAAGCTTTGCCTCACAGACAAGTAACTTATATCCTTGGAAAGCTCAAATTATGTGCTTTCATTTGGTGGTCTTTGCATATCGATCGAAGGGATATGTATGAGTATTTGCTTGACTACTTAATCTCTTCCAGCTTAAAGTATATGATCTGTCACTAATTGCTCTCCATTCTTTTTCAGACGCACAGTGACCCGTGGAGCAGGCTGTTGATGTAAAAAGAACACATACCCCAAGGGTAAAAAAAACAGTGTAATTAATAGAAAATCAGTAAGAGAATCAAGTGGTTCTCTGTTTGATATTGTACTTTGATCCACCACTGAACATCTCATCAAACTAACAAATGACAGTTGAATCAAATTAAGCTTATGGTCATGAATCACTACAAAGTTGCTATAGTTGATATAACTTTTACCTCAACAATTCAGCAGCGATCCTTAAAGTATATTTATGTCTTCATGAACTGTATTTTAAGGTCTTTATTTTACAATGGAAGCCAATTCCAGGTTGATGGTAAAAATAAATAAATAAATAAATAAAAAACAGTACATGGGAAGTCTGAAAGTTACAGGAGTTGAGCAAATGTGTTGTTGTTTTGTTCTCAGGATTTATTGACAGCATGCAATCCATCAAAAAGGATATTTGTGAGTTATTTGTGAGTAATTTAGGTGATAATAATTGTATACAAATATGTTTTAATTTTTTTAATCATTTTTTCTTTTTCTTTCATTCCATTCCATCCTGCATTCTGCATTTTGTCAGCCATTTGGTGAACAACGTGTGAGCATGTGTCTGAGACTGTTTTTCAGTTTATTCACACAACGTTGCACAGTAACACTCCCTATTATCACTATCAATGTGGTGTACCTTACTATACTTGGATGTACCGGAAAGCCACTATTCCGAAAACACATCTTTGTCGTCAGCCTGCCTGGCTGGCAGTGGTACACAAACTTCCGGGTCAGATGGTAGGAGACGCCAGCAGCAGTTCAAAAAGCAGTGGCAGATTAAACAAGACCATCACCAGGGGACAGAAAAGATATGGTCAAGGTAGTGGTGGACCAAATGTTGGAAAATGATCCCAACCCAACCAGAGCAATGTGTCAGAGCATCGCCCGGAGCATTGTGAGGGACTATCTGCAAACTTTTGCCAATGTCGCAAAAAAAGGATACATTATTGGAGACGACTGTTATTATTATGTAGTTTGTTCATATTGTACATGTTCAGAGTTGTAAATTGTTTATACTACATTGTTTATACTGTATATGTTTAAAAGTGACGTGTTGTAAATTGTAGGGCTGGGTATCGATGAACATTCATGTTTATGTTCAGAGACAGCTCTAGTAAATTGTTGAATTTTATTCAATAGTTTTAAAATTATTAAAAAGTTAAAATGAGTATTGTCTTTGTTTTTTTTTTGTTCTTGCTTTGACTTTTGAGTTAGCAAATCCAAAGCATGTTTGTGTGGTAAAATCACAGTTAAAAGTTACGTCAAATTTGAAATATTTTACAGTGTTATTTAGCTACATACTGCTAAATTGCAGTAATTGGCAACTGTGAAGTTACAGTTTACAGCTGTAGTTGCATTGAATTTTACTGTGAAATATTTACAGTGCATTATTGTGAAACATGTGCAGTACATTACTGTGAAATATTCATAATAAATTACTGTAAAATTACTGTGAAAATAATGCAACTAGTAGCCAGTAATTTACTGTAAATTTACTGTGAAAAATTTTACAGTGTGTTTCCAAGAGTCTCCAAAAGTAGAGTGGGAGGCAGAGCCTTCAGCAATTAAGCTTAAGTCAGTTTAAGAGTACTTAAAACTTTCCTTTGTGATAAATTCTATAGTTAGTGCGTGTACAGACCCTTTGCAATGCTGCTATAGACTTAGACAGCCTGTGAAGTCTACTCCATATTACAGACATTATTACAAATATTAATCAAGATGCTGCAACTACATTTCCAAATGTTGTACAGCTTAAAAAACCTTTTTAACATATTTCAACGGACTGCTCAGGTAAAAAGACAACTAACAGGGCACCCAGTGTGGTTTGGCATAGGAAGGCAGCCAAGAACACGCCCTTGGCTGCAGGCCCCACCAATCCCCCTCCCTCTTGTTGTTCAGCACACTACAAGAAAATCTCTGTCACTGTTGCTGACATGTTATTATATCCTAACTATATGTTCAGTGATTGTCCAGTGTTAATGGGTTCACATTGTGTTTTTCTTGTGGTTGATTTGTAAAAACAAACAGCCAGCTGCAGAGCTGTCATGGAGTTCTAAGGGTTCTAAGGGCTGTCTTGTGGATTTACGTTATCCAGGTGCCGTATTTTGCTTGATTGTTCGATATTCATACATAATTTGAACTCTGCTAATTCCAGTGTAACTATCCTAATCGTGACTCTAATGTACTAAATCTAAATATTCTTGTGGTGTTTAGGGTTAGGGAGTGTGGTTGAATTACAAATCTTAAATTCAGATTCTGACCTAAGATACATGTTCAAAGATAAAAACCAAGTTAAGCAATGATTTATAATCTAATTTAACAAATTAAAGCCTTATCATTAATCGTACAGACAAAATACTACACTTAATGGAACATATATGATTCTAGAGAAATGCTAAGCCAGGCTGCTTAAAAACACATTTAGAGTACAGACTGTTTGTGTGAAATGTTGGAGCATATTTCTAATCTGAAGTGCTGGGAAAGTTTGTACCTTAGGCCCTTGTCATACTACTGTGCTGCTTGTGTTCACAGGTCAGTGTGTTCATAATCTTCATTTGCATTTGTTTACCAAAGCGGTCCTTCTCCTTGCTGCGGGGCTGACAGTAGACGACCAGGTCAGACATCTCCATGGCAACCTCTGCCTTCTTCTCTACTTCCTCCTGCTGTCTGATCTGAGATTGTACAAAAAAACAGCCACTTCCTGTTAGCAAAGTGATACTGACAGACCACCGGTAAAACACTCCTTTGTGATGATACAGTTTTGACTGCTGTGGTTAGCTCTTACACCACCACATCTGTTATGATAAGCATTTAGATACTAACCTCTTGTTCCCTGTTATACTGCTTGCTCATCTCTCTCTGAGTAATGTCCCATCCCACCTGGTACCATTCAAACAACTCCACCAGGGAGTCTGCTGCCAGATCAAACTGCAGACTGTCCTGCTCCATGTCCTGCAGGGTCAATACATGGGGCTTCCCATTTTTTCCATTCTTCACTAGAGACAGGGAGGGTGGGAAAGAGACGTTTCAGTATTTTTTAGACATGGCATTCAAATTCCATTCTAAAGTTTTGATTCTGTTGCTTGACCTTTACAGATTAAACCATTGGAATCCATATTTAGGATAACAGCATGTGCAGTGCACTTAAGGCAAATGCCCAATTCTTCAATGAAGGAATACCATTGCATTTAAACCAAAAATAATAGAATTATTGCCCTGGTGGGTATAGTGTTCTCCAAATGGATTTAAACATAGTCTGTTATACAGTGTGTAAGACTGTCAATGTCCTCCCATTGAGGATAACAAAGTTCTTCCCACATTGTCTCTGGTGTGCCAAGTGACATACTGGGTGAAAAGGGGCAGAGTAGAGAATGCATGATTAAAGCCCCAGAAAAGAGAATGCATGTATGTTATGTATGGATGTGCATGACATTACTTCCTGAAACAAGTCACACCGAAGTCACACTGGAAGGGTGGACAAAATGGGAACTTATTTTAGAAAAAACTTTGTATGGTGGTAGATTAAACTAATGAAATACAAAACCGTGAAAATACGTAATTATGAAGCCTACACAGCAAACAGTTGTATTAGTGACTTCATCTCGATCGCCAAAACCCATAACCTAGACGTTGTAGAATTGGTCATGTATACTGGCTTGCTCACAAAACTGACAGTACCATTTCGATATGACCAGATTGATGATGATTTTCATCTTTTGTAGTACCTTTCCTTAGCTGTCTTGCTATAAATCCTTGACTATTTAATCATATCACTGCTAATATGTTGCCCTTCTATCAGTTTATCTGCTGTGAATGTGAAGGAGATAACTTCTGTTGAGTTATTAATGTCTTGAGGATGCCAATGATTTGCAGCACATTTCTTGCAAGTCTGTTCTTTTGCCAGCTACTGTGAGAAGAGAATAGACCACATATGCTGTCAAAGTTCAAATGTACATTGGTGCATATTGTATCATTGTATCAATATTTAAAAGGATTTTCATGCTAATCGCTGGTGTTGGTTGCTAAATGTTCTGTTTAATGGCATGGCACTGCGCAAATGTTATGTTAAAGGGTGGTCATGCTAATCACTAAGCTAAATTCTAAGTTTGGTCAGCAGAGCTGTGAAACATTAAAGGAGTATCTACTCTGTTGACATTATTTACTTATGTTTTAGTGAGGACACACTGTAATGCTTGTGGTATAACTACATGTGACTGATTTTGGTTGTAAAATGTTAAAGGGATATTCCGGTGTAAATTTGCAGTCTGACACACCTTGACACCAAGTACGACCCCCCCTCGAGAGATAAAGTTTGCAGACCGCTGTCTTACATACCGGTAGTTTTAGCATTCTCAGAGACGGCCGCACAACAACAATACACTGCAGCAAATGGATCCAAGCATGAATCGCCATCAAAAAACCACAAATAATGCTCAGAACAGCACCAAACTTCAGCAACATTAGAAACAGGGTCCCAGCACATATTTCAAGGCATCAAACATTTGATATCGTTGCCGGCTTTGTCGGAAAAGATAAACAAAACTCACCTCTCCAGCTGCAGGCTCGCTGTGGGGAAGCCCTGTGAGTCAATTACCAAGTGCAGTAGAGTTCCGCAGCTCAGTGAATATCATTACTGCGGGACTCTACTGCACTCGGTAATCGACTCGCAGGGCTTCCCCACAACAAGGAGGCTTCTCAGGAGGTGAGTTTTGTTTTTTTGTGATAAACACCATCGGATTTGCTCAATTCATTCATTCTGATCCCGTCATCCTATGATTCCTCATTGAACACATTTCAGCACACCAAGAAGTGAACTCTTTGATCTCTCTAAATTCCTACTTGAAAGGAACAACAGAGTTTGAGAGTCCAACTTGAGAGCGTTAGAGAGACTTTATTTCTTCATTTTTGTTTGTTATTTATGAAGAGCTCTCTTTGTTATCTTTCATACAAACTGCAGCACCGTGAACGTTTTCTGTTGCTGGAAAGCAATATAATTTTTCAACTGTTCAACACAATACCCACTTCCTTCTGTTTAAGGTATAATACTCCTGCAGGACCTAGATAGATGTTAGTGTCTCTTCTCCCCCACCCAGTTAGGACTAGAGGTCCTACATTTTGTCTACATTTGACCTCAGGACTATTACAAGCATGCATCAGACACTAAAACAACTCACAGTTTTGGATGTTGCACTTGGAGATGTCAACAACACCTTTACAAAGTTCACCCAATGGGTTGTCTTCCATTTCCTGTTTTAAAACACATACACACAGGGATTAGTTCCAGTCAATCTCTATGCTGACAAACCTCCAGTTAAACTGTGATCTCATCTATAATCTTCACCTGGTCTTTAGTCTCGGGTTTTGTGTTGTTGGACACTTCCTCTACATAGTTAGACGGGAAGAACAGCTGCACTTTCCCACCGTGGTCACCTTTCCACCTGTAGTAAGAAGGCAGAACAATGAACAGTCCTGTTTGTTCTGCAAGGAGCATGCATGAGGCAGTGTCATAAAGTGAATAATTCCTAAGATTTTGCAAAGACTCATTACCCATAATATAACCTGTTACTGCCCTTTTAGTGTGTGTGTGTGTGTGTGTGTGTGTGTGGACTAACCATCCATCGTTCTCCTTTGATACATTGTGTATCCAAGCTCCTTTACTGAAGCTGAGCTCATCTGGCCTTTTAGCTTGGTAGCTATATATAGCCCTAACTGTACTTTGAGGCTGAAGGAGACAGGAACAAAAATGAACGTACTTCATCAAAGAAAGCTGAACAAAATAACAGTCAAACAAAGCTGAAGGAGTATTGTGTATACACACCAGTGAGGGTTCAATCTCATTGGGTTCCACATATGTCTTCACCTCATACAGAGAGGCACAGCCCTTCCCCTGTGAACACAATCCACTGTTTGATACCAGTCAGCGCAAACAACATGTTATTCGGTTTAAAAAACATGTAATACTGGATTTGCCTTAAATGTCCAATTGCAGGACTAAAACACAGAGCAAAATACAAGTTTAGACTTCAAAATATATATATAAAATTAAAAATCAGTTTCTTTCAATTGGAAACAATCTGGTGATTGACTAACTTTGAATCTAGTGACCTTAGAAGTTGACAGCTTTCGCCAAGAGAGAAATGTTCATTAATTGGATTAGGGTGAAGTTTGGTTCAGCCATTCAAGCCTCCCTTGATGATTTGTAAAAATGCTTTTGATCATTACTTTTCCTTTAGAGCCATCATAAGGCCAAAATTTCTGTTTGTGTAACACTGATTTATGAACAAATACCTAAATAACGTCTTACATTCACATAATTTCTTGTCTCCACGAGACTGCTTAGGATATCTTAGATAAATGGTGAAACGTCTTCAGCTTTACAATCTTTCATTTGTTCTGACTGTACATTAAAATGTCTTACTTACTTACAATTACTATATGCTGCTACTTTGACAAGACCTTTCTTGGTTTTTGCATATATCCTACAGAAACTCACCATGCTGAAGCGGTCCACCAGCTCCGGGGTGACTGGGTAACGGAGCTTGATCTTGCGATAAAGTGGCTTCTTCTTAAAGTAGTTGACCAGCTCCACCAGGCTCTCAAACTCTGTTGTGGTGCCCAACAGGTACATGCTGCCTTCCTTCTGGATCCGGCAGTGTTTCACCTTACCATCACCTCTGAAAGACAGTCAACTTGATAACTAAAAAAGATAATACAGATAAAACATCAAACAGGAGAAGAGAAATATAGTCGTAGTTGTAACTGAACCTGAATGTGATGGCGAAGGAGTCTGGTTCTCCTTCCCTCTGTCGGATGAGGAAGGCTCCGTCTCTGGGAATCCTCAGCAGGTAATCCTCTGCCTGACCTCTGCTCAGGTTACTGTAGAACCACCTGCACAACACACACAAGGACAGCTACATTATTAGTTTGCATGTGTGTGAGTGTGTATGTATATGTGTGTGTAAAGGTTGTTAACAGCAATCAGCATTCAAGAAGTACAACAGCAAAGTGTTAAATCACATATCAGTTTAATGATCTTTATCAAGTGTATCCAGTTGCCTAAGATGTATCAGACTAATGATGGTTCACATTTAACAAACCCTTCATGTATATGTGGGTTGGGCTGTGGTACAGCATCGGTGAGACGCAGCTCAAAGTCTTGGCAGCGCAGCGGAGTTTCTCTGTAGTGCTGGATCAGGGAGTACACAGTGGGAAAGTGCAGGTTTGGTGTCAGGTAGTAGTAAGTGTGCGTCCCCTCTGAACCCGAGCGAATACGACAGTGCTGGACCCTCCCACTGCGCCTGAAATACAGATGTGTTTAAAGATGCAAACAGTTGCTTCAGATTTATCATATAATGTGTTAAACCTAAAAGCAAAAGAAACTGAAACATTCTACAAATTGGGACTTTCTACATTTAAGCTCCTGGCCAAGGTCATGTTTTTTCACTTCACTGCTAGGTGTTGGATATGGTTTGGGAATTAAAGTATTTCAAATTGTCACTTTATATGTCATATTGGAATAGTAAAGTGAGTTAACACATGACAACAGGATGGTGTATTGGGTACATAGGTTGTTCCCCACATAGGAATAGGTTGCATCCAAAATGGTCATCTTATCTTTCACATCCCACTGGCTTATCATAATACCGTACATGAACCAGGTGGATAGAAGGAATTACTTTAACTGTGTCCCATTCAATATCCACACTGATTAAGCTAGGTCATAACATGGCTCCTCCAAATATGGCTTTGAAATGTTACAGTCTTTTGACCAAAGCGATCTTTTTTTGAGAAAAAAAAAATCATTCTCTGTGGATCATCTCATTTGAAGAAGACACATGTTTTCAGCCACAGCCTTTGGAAGAACCTGCCACCTGTAATGATACTGTTCATTACACAATACTCAAGGTTTGGTTGGGATGGGCATGAGATCAAGACATAGGATGTAGTACCAGAAAGAGAGAGTGAAGTCTGTGACATAGGTGTCACTTTCTCTGACCAAGAACGTGCCATCTCTTCCTCCAGTCTCTGCACAGTAATCATGGATGAGTCGCTCAGCCATCACCCTGCCCTCCTTCATACGACCGTGAAACCATGGCTCTGAAGTGTGCAGGTCCTGGTACTGATAATGACAAAAACAACCATTTTCACATATTAAAGACATTTCTTTAGGACAAACTAACTATCATTTACCTAATTTACATACTGTAATTTATTTTAGCACTTTTCATATGTACATGTGTACAATACATCAATATACATCCTGCATATTTCCCCCACATATTTCTGTATCAGCAGCAGTAGCCCTAAAATGCAGGATCAGCTTTTTAATAATAACAAATCAGTCATGATCATATAAGAAAGTGACCTCAGACAAATGGTACAATAGATATCCTATGGAGTTTTCATGTAAACCAAAAGAGTTATGTTAACATTCAGTGTTTCTCATCAAAATGCATTGTGAGTGTCCAGATTAAGACCTAACAGAGACTGGATGTATGAAATCAGATTTGTGTGAGTACTATGGCACCAGCACTGTTTACATCCATGTTTGCTGGCTTGCACTGTTCTTCTTCCATTCCTTTTGCTGATGCTTTGCTGTGTTTTTTGGGACCACCTGTCGATAAGTGGAATGGCTCGCACTTCTAACCTTTGATCCAATAAAAGATCTTAACTTCTTCACTTTTTGCAGTTGTGTTGCAATGATTTCCATGATTTGATTGTAAAAATTCTGGATATTTTACAGTAAACCACATATTGCAGATTGATTTTAAATTGAAAACAATGTAATAAAATTCAACAGAAATTTACTCTCTCTCTTTTACCTTCCTGGGATCTTCTTCCTCCTGCTCATACTCTTCTGCATAGTACAACTTGTCATCAGAGATCACACAGTAGTGCTTGTTCCATTGCTGAGAAGGGGAAATGAATATTTACATGTTAAGTTCACATGCAAAGAAGCTGCTCAGACATGGAACTTTTCAGAGCAACATGCAAATGTTTTAATGTTGAAAATTCCTCACTGAAATTTAAATATAGATTTTCTCTATATCCACAAAGGAATTCCCACAATTATACAATATTCATATGAAGTATAGCTTTCATAAATTTCTTATTTCACATTGATAATGAGTTCATTTCTACAAGCAGGTATCTGTTTATGAATGCAAAACATTTAGGCAAGGCACAAGTTTTAGATATAGTAAGCATTTTGTTTTCTGTTTTTGGTTGGAATAGTTGACCAATCACGTTTGAGCAGGCTTCAGTGGCATGCAGGTAAATGGTCCGTTCCCAGACTTTTCATGAGGTATTTAAAAATTGTCCTTGCTGCAGCAGCCCGGGGTTTGCGTCTTTCAGTGATGATTTTTCTCTGCAGGAGGTATAAGACTCCACCAGACTATGAGAACCTTCCTATTCTCTGGCAGCAGAGCTTTACTGCACTGCACTGCACAAACACTAAATTGTAAAAACAGTTTCAGCACATGTAATATCAAATGCTCCACTAATCATTTTGGTAATGTTGCTTTTGACCAGTCAACATTAAATTGGTAAATACATATTCTTGGCGTTATATGAGTCTTTGGTGCCTTGCTGACCCATCTACCAGTACCTGGTCCACAGGGTCCCAGATCTCCAGGTCTCCCTGTTTTTTCCCCTTCCTGAAGTCTTTACTGGTTCCTGCGCCTTCGACACTGAGCTTCTTGTGCTGCACATGGATAACAAGGAAAGGACAGTCATAGGCATTAGCAATGACAACACACACGCATACACACCCATCCACCCACACACACACACACACACACACACACACTAACACACACACTCTCTGCACCTTGAGTATGATCTTGCCCTTCAGCTGTGTAGGTGAAGGAAGCTGCTCAGCCATGTGCTCCACAGGTTCAGACAGCAGTTTGTCTCCAAACACCTCCTTGAAGATACGTGCCATCTGACGCTGCTGATCTAAAGGACAATGCTCCTCTATGGATAGGATCACTGGGAATCTGAGGCAGATAAACATATTTATCAAGATGTGCCAAGAGAAGGGAGCCAAAAAAACACAGAAACTATTACATTTTGAATAGTTAACATCAAATTGAGACATAAACAACACCATGATGGAGTTAGGTCACATAAAATAATTATGCTAAAAGAACACAAGATATATCCACACGAGTAGATTCAGTAGCATGGGAGAATAATTTACAAAACCCCAAATAAATGTGTGTGTGTGTGTGTGTGTGTGTGTGTGTGTGTGTGTGTGTGTGTGTGTGTGTGTGTGTGTGTGTGTGTGTGTGTGTGTGAGTGTCAAAGACATGGTGAACGTATTTTTTTATTCTTACTCTGATGTGACAAATGCATGGTCATTTATAGCTTTGACCACATCCTCAAACTTGATCTTGGTTGTCCTTGTCCAGCCGTGGTAGATGATTGGCTCCCCGGGCCCCTCCCAGCAATCCACTAGAAAGATGCAGCACCGCACACAACACATCAAGTCAAAGTCAAAGTCAAAGTCAACTTTATTGTCAATTCTGCAGCATGTACAGGACAAGCAGAGAATCGAAATTTCGTTACTCTCAAACTTTAGTGACTTAACATATAGAAAGAGTAAACATGTATAAATATATAGAAAAATAGAAAAATAAATAGACAACTGTACACTTGTAAACAGTAGTGCAAAAAGAAAAGAGAGCTTATATATCTGGTGATGATAAAATTATAAAATACACATACACAAAATGGCTTAAATTAAGACCAATTAAGTTAATTTAACAGCTAAATGTGAAAGAAAACACATCCATGCTATACATGTAGTGCAGTGGAGCGGTTATATACTGACATTCAACACAGCGGCACCCCAGACGCAGACAGCGTACATAAGCCTCTGTGGAAGACTCACTACGAAGCTGATCACCTGTCAGGTAGCTGTTGAGGAACACACAAAACAGGAGACATGGTAAATCATATTCATTTGACAAAACTGAAATCTTGGACATGTTTATTTCCTCTGCTGCAGACGCCTGCACTTACAAAATAAATGGTCTCATTTTAGTATAATAGTATGAATACTGAAATGTCTCCGGAAAACTCTTTTTTTCTACTTTGTGTCCATTTTATACATCTAGTTGCTGTTTATAACCTTGTGAAAACTCAATCAAAACTTGGTTGTGAAAAAAAAAAATGTAAGTCACAACACTATTACTCAAACTATCAAGAAACCCTGTGCAGATCTGAATGATTTGAACAACTTTCATCACATCTCAAACTTGCCGTTTATCTCCAAAATACTTGAAAGAACTGTTGCAGCTCAACTAACCACTCATCTGTCTCACTACAACCTCTTTGAACAATTTCAGTCTGGCTTTCGTCCCCTTCACAGCGCTGAAACAGCCCTGGTGAAAATCACAAATGACGTCTTTATGGCATCTGACTCTGGCTTTCTCTACATCCTGGTTCTCTTCAGCCTCAGCGCAGCCTTCAACACTGTCTGTCATCACATCCTCATGGACAGGCTAACCTCCACTGGAATCATTGACATCCCTCTGGCTTGGCTGAAATCCTATCTCACTGGTCGCACACAATTTGTCCAACTCAAGAACCTAAGATCCTGCTCTTATCCATTCTCCAGTGCTGTTCCCCAGGGCTCTGTCCATGGCCCCCTCCTGTTCACTATTTACCTTCTGCCCCTTGGACACATTCTCAGGAAATTTTATATCCAATTCCACCGCTATGCTGATGATACCTAGCTTTATATCTCCACCAAGCCTACTTCCACTCTACCACCCACAGCTCTATCCAACCGCCTACTGGAGTGACGAAGCTGAGGTCCTCCTCTTTGGTACCAGATCCACCCTCCATGTCCATCGACAAATCCACTGTCCCACCATCACCCCAGGTAAGGAGCCTGGGTGTCATCCTGGATGGCACCTTAACCTTCAGTGCCCACATTAATAATGTTAACCAGTCTGCATACTTCCATCTACGCCACATCAACTGCCTCCGTCCCTCACTCGCACCAGCCTGAGCTGCTATTCTCGTAAACACCCTGATTGCATCTCGTCTGGACTACTGTAATTCTCTCCTCCATGGTCTTCCTCGGAAATCACTCCATAAACTCCAACTGGTCCAGAAAGCAGCTGCCCGTATCATCACCAGAACTCTCTGTGCTGTACACATCACTCTAGCCCTGCAGCAACTGCATTGGCTTCCTATCAATTCCCGCACTGATTTCAAGATTCTACTCCTCACTTTCAAGATCCTTCATAACCTGGCACCATCATATCTCGGTGAACTGATCCATATCCACATACCCTCCCGCACTCTCCGATCCTCTTCTAGCATTCAGCTCTTCGCCCCATCTGCCAACCTAACCACCATGGGTTCAAGAGCATTCAGCGGATCTGCCCCCAGCCTCTGGAACTCTCTCCCACCAGACGTTTCTGACACCTGCCTGCACTTTTAAATCTCACCTGAAAACACACTAATTCCGAGTGGCCTACTCTGTATCAGACAAATCATGTAATTTAATTCTTGCCTATTCTCTATTCCACTCTATTGCACTATTCTCACCCCTGAAGCTCAACCCTGCCTAACCCGGCCCAGTTGACTTCCTGTGTGGTGAGGACCGCAGAGTCTGAATTCTCCTGTTTTTGTTGTAATGTTGTTGTTATGTGCGGACCTGCAAACTCCTCAGAGTAAAAAAGATGACAGAGTGGGTGGGGGG